>JAPWTK010000067.1:815000-975000 GCA_029963805.1 Aromia moschata
ATATGATGTGTCGCTTTATAGGTTTTGGAGATGAAAGATTTCAAATACCATGTTATTAAGTCTCTACTTTCATTTTACTTCCACATCCATGTACTGAGGTGGAAGTATAGTATTGATGAGAAATTTCTTTGAGAAATTTTTGTTGCCTAAATAGGCATAAAATGCTCTGAAACGTCGAGATGTTAAGTTTAAGTGAAATAAATTTCTGTCTGTATATCTATCGGTCAGTATGTCTGTCAACTTTTTTGTGTATACGAGAACTCGAGAACACGTTACAAAAAAAGAGTTCTGTGTTGTGTAGTTCAACCGTTAGATAACCTTTTTAATACCAATTATTGATCTTGAAATTGAAAACAATTTTCTAATGTTTTAGCATTAAAAACTTTATATTATTCGTTAGTGCGCACAAAAATTGAATATGGATCTATACTATGGAATCCCATTTATAATAAACACACGCAATCGATTGAAAAAGTCCAGAGAAAATTCATGAAATATCTTGCATTTAAGATTGATCATCAATATCCACAGCGTGGATATCCTAATAATTTGTTGTTGTTGAGATTTAGTATGCTATCACTTGAAAGTAGAAGAATATTCTTCTGTCACGTGTTCCTTTATAAACTGCTTAACAACTTAATTGACTGTCCTTATCTGTTGTCAACAATTAATATAAAGGTAACACGATTGGAGTTGCGAGTAAATGATGTGTTTTACTGTTCTACTGGCAGAACAAACATTCATTTAAAATCCCCTATATATTTTATGATGTACAGATTGAATAGAGTAAGTAATCAATGTGATATATTTAATTCATCATTAACTAGTTACAGTAAGCTAATTATAAGTATATGTTCTAATAATTCTTAAATTAGCAATGAGTCGACTTGTGATTACAATTTGGAGTGGTTTTAGTATAAATGATTTGTATTTTAAAAATAAGTATCAATTGAATCTAGATTTAAACTTATCTTCAAACAATTTTTTTAAGTACCTACTGTTTAACTTTTTATAATGTCAATTGCTCTGTTATTGGATTATTCTGTTGGGCAATAAAAATCTATTATTATTATTATTATTATCTTAGCAAACTTCCAGTTTGGTTGTGTAACACCGGTCAACATTTAGTTTGAAAAAAAAACACCGGACTCTACTAGGGCACCTAGGGGTTTTTGGGGTCGCTGATTCCGATGTCGAGGTCGGTTAAGGTCTATCACGTCAATTCAAGGTCATCTGAAGGTGAAGCCAAGAAAAGGTGGTTGAAAAAATCTGAATAAATTCATACACATGTTTTTGGGGTCGCTAAGTTCGAATCCGGTGTTCGCTTTCCCATAAAAGGCATCCAGAAGTCATTTCAAGGTAATTCTTAGGTAATTTTAAGGTTAATGAGAGAAAAACAGAGGAGAAGCTGTCAAAAAAACTGGAAAAAATAAAACCTGTTTTTGGGGTCTCTGAGTTCGATGTCGGTTGACCTCTGGCATCTCATGTTCAAGGTCGTTTAAAAGATAAAGTAAGAATAGAAGGTGAAAAAAAAATGGAAAAAAATCATACAAATACTCACCTGCTTAATTATTGTCTGTTTATCTATTTATTTTCTCCTCTGTTTTTCTCTAATTAACCTTGGAATGACCTATGAATGACCCTGAAGTGACCTCTGGACGCCCTTTAAGGGTAATCGAATACCGTATTCGGACTCCGACCCAAAAAACCTATGTATCAGTTTTTCAGATTTTTTCAACCATCTTTTCTTAGTTTGACCTTCAAATGACCTCGAAACTGACGTGGTAGAGCTTAACCGACCTCGGCATAGGAATCAGCGACCCCAAAAATTCCTGGACATCTAGATAGTGTCCGGTGTTTTTTTCAAACTAAACTTAGACCTGTGTAATCTTTGTTACTCTCGAAACCCTATAATTTTTAACTTTGTGTAATCATTAACACAATGCATTATTTAAAACGTAGTGACCATTTTTATTTACCATTACATTATGCAGACTAAAATGGTCACTATTAATAAGTTTTTGAAGTACAAGGATTGAATTATCAAACTTTTAAATATTTAACCTATTATTTTTGAGATTTAATATAAAAAACTTACATATAACTGGTTTGAAAGTAGCCCTTATATTTAAGGGTTACTTTCAAATCAGACGCCAGTAAAAAAATTGTTTTTCCATGACACTGTAATTTTAAAACTCGAGTAAAAATTTGTTGCTGAGAAAATATTACAGAGTAACCACACAAAAAGAATACCTCATCTAACAACAGTCTCTAATTAGCGACATGTCAATGAGCGCAATAAGTGTACAGGCCTGCTATGAATTTTCCGTTCTGCATAATTAATTCAGTTTGGCACGCTCTAATTATGGCTCCCTCGAGAGTCGCGACATATAATTACGTTAACACTGATTGTTAATTAATGAATGGGTGAAATGTGTACATCGCTAAAGGGGAAACTACGTTTGTCGTTAAATGTTTAATTAAGGAGCGCGGAAATGAAATATAATTCAGCGAGTGGCCTGAAAACGAGACTCGCGCGCCCTCTCAATTAACGTTTTTCTGGAATGCTTTGAAATGGTGAACTTTGATTCTATTACTTCCACTATCAATGTGGTGGAGGGTTTTAACTTTTATTGTCCAAATACACCTAAAATGTTCTGAAATAGCCAGATTTCGAGATTGAGTCGGCAAATATATCTGTTTGTTCAACTTTTTGGTATCCCAAATACTTTCAACACAAAGTGGAGTTATTTTAAGGAAAAGGCAAGTGTAAAATTTAAGAAGTGCGTAGCTTAAGACCCGTCCGATAACTAAATTCATATTGCTATCGGCTTACCACGGAAAAGTTTACTCCAAGAAGATTAGGTATATTCTCTTCTTGGCTGACTTCATCCACTCCATTCCCTCCTCCTTCCACCCCCTTTTCTTTAGTCTATTCCATCGCTGCTTTCTCAAAATACTGTTTTTTTTTGGGTCTAGGCGTCTATCTCTGCCAATGTACATGCTTGTATCGAAGTCTGTCTTCTCAGTTTTACAAAGAGCTTAGTTCACTTTGTTTGTTTATTTTCGATTCGCACATTAGTATGACACGCGTTTGTTGTGACACACTTGTTTAAAGAAGAGAATAAGAAACAGAAACAGAAGAGAAAGACTCAACATTATTTTTATTAATTTACGAAGCAACTATGGGGTCACGTGATCCAGAAGTATGGATGAAGTGGTATAAGGAATTGACAGCTGAGGATGAAAGTTCTAATGCGAATGACAGTGACGAGGAAAGGAGTGAAATAGAACAGGGTGACTTGGAAATCCAGCAGAGTGAACATGATATAACACGTTGCTATATATGTCCTAGAAATCGCAACAAAAATACGCGAAAAATTGTGGAAAATTTGCATGCAAAAGACATATGAAAGACATATGCATCAGCTGCAGCTGCAGTGAATAGGTTTATGTAGTTACTTTAAAAAAATCTGTTTTTTTTATAAGTGTCATGCCTCTACTATATAATATTTAATATATTTTTATTTTTCATTAACCGGTCATTTTGTTATATGACAGAACATACAACACTGCAGGAATAAATATCATTTTTCGATTACTTGGTGTTTATTTTTTTTTTTAGTTGCAATCGTAGCGTGAAAATAAAACTAACATTAAAAACACCTTAAAAATAAGTGATAGTTGAGATATATTTATTTGTAGTTTGCATGTAATTTGCTGCATTGGCAAAATATCGATATTTCATATGGACTACAGCTGTAGTCCACGCGACCTACCATGTCTCTAACCTATGCGCGCCTACTGGAGGGTTAAGAAGCAGAGGGGAGGAAAAGCTGGAGGTTGCAGGAACACATGGTGTGTGCACCCAAACCTAAAATATAAACTCTTTAACAATATGGTAATTTTCAAAACATAAATTTTGTTTTTTGTCGTACCGTAATTTATTTTGTATAACTTAATACTTTAGTTCATCGGATGCCGATGTATGTTAAGAGTACTCAGATATCATATGTATTCTTTAATTAGTAACCAGACAAGAAAAAGGAAAGTAGACCTACGTGAAGGACATATATAATTGCATATATAATTGCCACATCTAACAGCACGTCCCACTCAGAGGGCGGGTCAGTGATGATGTAGTAGGCCGATTTTCATTTGTTAATGATTTTGTACCCTCCCTATTACAATGAGAACTAAGCCCCGCATCGCGAAAGCTAAGGACTTAAGTGGGAGTAGTTCCCTCTGATTTGTATAATGCTACGGCAACATATCTGCGTCTGTCTCACTTAATTTACATTTGAAGAATATAATTTAGTTCACATATGGTATGTCCTTTTGTTTGGGTTCCAACTCTACAGTGTCAAAGTTTCCTTAAAATTTCGCATGTAAATGTGTCCTTAAAAGTTGTGCCAGTTAGTTATAACTTTCTTCCAATGATACGTTTTGACATTCAATTATTTATCGTACCCAAAAAACACATTTCATCCCGTTTGCATTGGTCTTCCCCCTTAATATGGTCCCTTTTACACTGATAGTAAATAGTCTACTGGATGCAACAAATTTAACATTTTTTTTACTGTAAAGGTATAATCTACAAGCAAGGAAAATAAGTTAGTCAGAATAATAGCACTGATTGACGAAATAACTAAAAAAAGTATACTTATGAATTTTATCTACTTATAATTACATAAATAAACGAACCACTTAATGTTTGATATATTTTAACTTTGTATTAATACTTTACAACTACTAGGTGTTAACTCAATACCTAAATGTAGAGGATTGAGTTAATTAATCTTTGACAAGTTTGCAGGACCTCGCACCTCGCTTTTTCGCCATAACATGGATCACGGTGTTTTAATAGTTATTTTTTAATACAATATCTTACATCTCTCCATATGTTTTTGACAGAATTTTGACAAGAACACATCCTTAGTTGCCAAAAAACAATTAATTATGTAGCATTTTGACTGCTATGATTTCCGTCCTTATCTTGCACAAAGACATAATAGTTCTTTGGTAATTACCGGTTTGATTCAAGATTTTTCCATTTTCAATAATTGCAGTTATCTTTTACTGCTCTTAGTGTAGTCAAATTTTTGTCTTAAATATTTTTTTTTCTAATTTCTAACTATTTTCGAAATATTACTTGCCCTAAAAATGGGAAATTAGGCAGCTAAGAGAATATGTATTTTTCTTGCGTTAAATAACCCTAATAAAAAGATGAGTTTAATCAAAATCTGATTTCTCGAGTTGACGGTATTCCCTTGTAAGATAACTAATTCTATCTATATGATTTATATCAATGCTGAATAATACAGCCTTTGCAAATGTAATGAAGCCTCATACATACAGAGTTAAATGAGATTTTCTAGACTTTACATTACCTATATTTCCGTCAATTACAAAAGTTTAATTTTATGATTCAGAGAACGGTGTAACTAAATTTTCATAATGCACTGCTTAAATGCATTTACGTTGGACGTTTAACTACATTTGTAAAGAAAAAGTGGAATAGATACCAGTACATTGCAGTAGAGAATTGTGCAATAAATCGAAAATATTTTTATAGCAGATGAATAAGTCGGCAACCACCAAATCTCTTTTATAAAACACTCTCCAACGGTAAAACCGTTAAGCTAATATGATCCGAGAAACTCACTATAGTGTTTTCATTTGATGTGCAAAATACTGGAATACGGAGCTCGGTAGCATGCGCAATTATTTTAATAAATGATTTTACCTAATTTCTAGTGCATATTAGTGAGGTTGCGCACTTGCTTTGCACAATGCCTCACAAAGTTTTTGTCCAACTTTGAATATCAAATGAAAGTACTATAGAGGTACGATATCGCGGTGGTACGCTACCGCATGCTGTCGTTATGAGTAGAGTTCGTGCGAGCGCGGCGTGTAACAGGACCGTAGTCAGTTAACGAATGAAAATATGAATATGTTTACATAAATTATGTAGCAACATAGTACTATTTTTACCCAATAGTACGGTTAAGTCAAGGATAAAATACCTATATAAATTAAGATAACACGTAACAATGGCAACACTTACCCGACAAACGTCAGTGTTGAAACAAGTTTCCCATGGCAGGATGGCGGTGGTTAAAACATATTATTATGTGCTTTTCTAAGTGTTCTGGAGTGAAACGGCGACGTTTATCACTTCATATTAACTTTTATCTGAAGAATTTATAATGCGTTCCCACACAATACAAAAAATGTAATTTCCTTGAATACGTATGTCCCTAAAATCGGGATCACTGCCAAACCACGTTTGAAATATGTACTTCCCGACTATTTCTTTTCACCTTTGGCATGGTACCTCACTTTATGCACTTCTCCCCTCAACTAATAATTATTAATATTTATAAAGTCATTTAAACACACGGCGAATACTTAAAAACGGAACGTATCAACGCGATGCAATACCGGTGACAGCGTGCCAAAAATAAGTGAAATTGCTAGCACAGTTTTCGTAATGCAAGTCAGCTGTTAGCTATGAAGGCCAACGAGTAAAGGGCAGGACATGCACAGTGTCGGCCCTGTGACATTCGCGCTTGGTAATAAGTAATAATATTTAACATTTTCATTCGTAAACTGACTACGGGCCTGTTACACTCCGCGCTCGCATGAACTCTAGTTATGAGGATACAACCAACTGTCCTTCGTTATCCGCCGTCAAATTTGTCACACTGATGAGATCTAATAAGATCTAAACCAGAGTTTTGTGTGGATTTAATAAACTAAAATCTGTGAGATTTGATGACGATGAATGAGAAATCTTTGTCGATTCGTAGGCTAGTCATTTAAAAGCATACACTGTTTTTCAGTGTAAGAACGTTACAATGTAAACATTTTCTCAGTGTAAGAACTTCGGATCCAATATCCCTTCTAAAGTATAGAACAAGACGGTGTTAGAAGCGAGTAATGGCCCATACGAGGATACATCAGCCTCGCGGAACGTTTATTCGGGGCAAATTCCGGGCATAAATTAGTTTTGAATTTCTCCCGGCCACAAAACTTTCCCAGACCGAGAACGATATACCCGACGAGAAAAAGTTAAATTCAACGTATTAGATTACAAATGGGAAGATTCTGGCGGGCCTGGAAACATTCTGCGCACAGCAGATACATGGCGCGAAGTAATTCCGAATTTATGTGGAGCGTTCGACTTTCGTCTTCGCAATCGATACTTTTAAACTTCGTTCAAATTCCGGTAGAATAACGCATAAAACGACGCACACGGCGGTTTTATCCCATGAGAAAAATATAAGAAAGACCTTCCGCAATAAATAGATTTACTTTTTTTTCTTTAGTTTTACAGTTTTATAAACCCATTAAGTTCCAATTGTTCAGATTTTTCAAAGAGTTAGAATAGAGTTTACATAGGTCATAAAAGTTCGTATGGGTCATAATGGTCCAGCAGATCATGAAGGTTATTTTGATGTTAGAGGCCACATTGGTCATGAATAATCATAATAATAATAATCTTTATTCCTTTTAAAGAAAATACAATTCTCTATAGGAAGAGTTCAGGAAGGGATTACAAAATATTACAGTAAGTAATACTTAAAACTATGTTTCTATAAAATAACAAAAGATAAAAATCAAAATAAATATTAACATTTAAATCGTGGTAGATAATCCTAGTAAGAAGAAAAAAAAACAAATAAGGATTTTAAAAAAAGGAAAAAAAAACTCTTCGTTAAGAATAAATTATCTAAGTTGTAAAAAACTTAAAACAAACGAGGGCAACAACTTTACAAGATGCGGTGTAATGTTGTCAAGTAAATCAATAAGAGAGTCAATATCGCTTAATACCCTTAATTCATGAGGTTTTATTTCATTGTAGATGGGACATTCAATAAAGATTTGTGCCATTGTTTCAGGTCTAAATAAATTGCACAGAGTACAAATTTCTGTGGGATGTATGGTGTATGTAACTCCTGAGTGCGTGAATTTTATAACAAATCTGTTACAAAGGCGTAATTGAGAAATTATACGAGCAAGGTATATAGGAAGTCTAACCTGTAGATAGCTTTTTGTTGTTCGAGTGATGGTAAAAGATCTGTAAAATACTAAAGATGAAGAGTTTGTTAGCGAATCAATATCATTTAAGTATCTTCATACTTTTTTAACAAAGACGAAAATTTAGTTTTAACGTTGCCTAAGGTTAGGTTAATCCACAAATCTGCACATCCTAAATTCCGTGTTAAATGTTTCAGCTGCGACAACAACACATTGGTCATGAAGATCATATTGTTCATAAAAAAATCATATTGGTCGTACACGTCATGTTCGTCATATTGGTTGTAAGGGTCATATTGGTCAACAAGTCCGTATTGGTCATAATGGTCATATAGGTCATATAGGTCGTATAGGTCATATGACCTAGATTATGATCAGTCATACCGTATGATGAGACTCGCTACATCTATAAACGACTCATCAAGGTCATACAGGTCATAAAGTTCATATCGGTCATTAAGGTATGTAGGTCACGGAGGCCTACCAGGTAATAAAGGTCTTGTAAACTTCTCGTCAAAATTAGCGTAACACGTTTAATCGCCATTTGCGTTCTATTCGAGATAGAGACTTGTGGTGTTTAATTTTTTGGTAGCCTATAGGGTTGGTCTGAATGGATTGGTTTGAAGGCGCTACGTTGTGACTTTAACGGTTCGCCGTCCACACCCCAAAAAGCAATCCCATGTCGAAATTTGAATTCGCAAGATTTTGACGGCAATTTCAGAGACTCACAAGATGGACTAAAATGGACGCTGTGGGGTAAAAACTCCTTCCCGGCACACACTAAGATCTCTTCGATAAGGTCTATGCATTTGATCGCTGTCCCATTTCTTCAACCCATTTCCAGACCACCTAAACCACCTCTTTGAATTTACGCAGGGTTTTGCGTGATTTGACCTTTGTTGGGCGAATCCGTTGATCTTAATGCTGCCTAATAAATTGGTGTGGGGTGCCACAACTCGTTTTCACCCTTTGGCAACCCAATCATCCCTCCAATCCACATATACTCCGACCCCCCACTCACCCCCTCTGGTTCCGCCCCCTATAGAAGGCTGCATGGAATGTCTATTTGTCTAGAATTCATGTCATGGCATTATTTGAAGGCTTTTAAATATGACAGGACCCACTGTATATGCCGATTGAGCGCCAAATGTGATATTCCATGTCCATCCTACCCCCCTGAAAAATTGCCGCGCTGAGGGGGTTGTAAGCAGGTCTTGATGCGTGAGGTAATTCTGAAAACCTTTCTGAGAATGCGTGAACCTGTTTTGGCCCACCTCGAATTGTTTGTCTCCTTTAAATTCGCTTTTGCGTCCCATTGTCCTCTTTCTTTCGACTCCCTTCAAAAAATTTTTAAGTGGGTAAAAATTCATAAAGAAGGCGCGTTCACACAGCAAGTGTTCACTATGACTTGGGCCCATGAAGGCTCGATTGGGTTAGCGCCTGCAAGGTAGGCCCAAATATGCTGTCGCTCGTAACATTAGTGGAAAAAGTGCTGTTTGGGTGGTTTCCCAGTCGCTAGCCCAGTCGAGGGTTCGTTAGTCCAAGTCACAGTGAACACGCGCGTACCAAACATGGCGATTGTCGATTCACACAAATGCAAAGGAAGGTTCCGAAAGCTTTCTGAGTCACCCCACTCATCAAGACCTGCTTACAACCCGTTACACTTTTGGAGCTCAATCGGTTGTATACAGTGTGTTCCTCCAACTTTGAGAGTAGTCAAGTAATTCCATGACATGAATTTGAGACGAAATGACATCCCGCGCAGCTTTCTACAGGGGTGGAACCAGACGGGGTGAGTGAGAGGTCGGTGTCGGTGTGGCCTGGGTGGTTAAAAGGTGAAAGTGGGTTGTGGCAAACCACACCAATTTATTAGGCAGCATTAGGACCAATGAATTCGCCCAACAGAGGTCAAACCACGCAAAACCCTGGGTAAATGAAAAGGGGTGCCTTAGAAGGGTCTGGCAATGGATTGAAGAGATGGGACAGGGACCAAATACACAAACATATCGAGGAGATATCAATGTGTGCCGGAATGGAGTTTTTACCCGACAGCGTCCTTCTTTGTCCATCCTGTAGGTCTCTGAAATTGCCGTCAAAATCTTGCGAATTCAATCAGTTTAGTTACTAGACTAGACTGAAAAAAATCATAAATGTTATGTAACAGTTTTAAAAATACAAACTCATTGTTTTAGTCTAACTAAACATTAAAAAAAATGATGTGGAAGTAGTGATTCCTTAGGTAGCGGCTTTTGTATTTAAAAGTTGACAACCCTACATATGTCACCATTTAAGTATTTTTGCTCCGTGTATACAGTGTGGAACAGCCAAATGGAATAAATTCAGTAGCTCCATTATTATGCATATTTTTAGAAAATCCTGAGACACGTCATTTTCTAATTCTAAAAATGACATCTTGCGACGTAAAAATGTCATCCCTAAATTCAACCCCTTCAGGTGACAGCTACAACCCCCCAAATTTTCAAATTTGAAGTAAGGGCTTGTGTACTTCATTTGAAGGGTCTTTCCATTCTCTATTCAAAACAGCTATGGTTTCAAATTTTATTGCAGAAATTAACAAGAAAAAAAGATAAGTTTCTCCAGCGTAGGACATTCGTTACACTATTTGTCAATTTTAGGTTCTGAAATGTTAATAATAACACAAAATAAATGTCTGTAATTACCGATATTCCCTACCATAAGATAAAAACTTACTTATAAATACGTACAATTTCAGGAACGTGGACATGTACGGCAGCTAAAGAAAAATCCTCCCAATAAACTCAGTGATGATCAGAAATCGGATGTAATGCTTATGCTCGAAGAAAATCCACATGCGTCGAGGCGTCAAACAGCTTCAGCATTAAATATTAGCCATTCCTCGATTCTCCGCGTATTGACGGAAAATCAGATGCACCCATATAAACTGGTACCAACTAATGAGCTCGCGGAAGACGATTTTGATAGACTAATTCTCTTTTGTGAACAAATTATGCAAATGATAGATGACAATACTTTACAAATAGAAATTGTTTTATTTACGGATGAATCTACATTTACACTTCACGGCCTGTTAGTCGCCAAAACTGTCGTTACTGCTCGAAAGAAAATCCTCACTGGATGAGGGACCTACACATGCAAAACACTGAGAAAATTCGTGTTTGGGCAGGAATAATTGGAGAAAATATCATTGGTCCCTTTTTCATTGACGGCAATTTGAATGGAGAAACTTATTTAGCGCTGCTCTAAAATAATGTTGTACCGACGATGGCAAACTTGTATCCAGCTAAAGGAAACCCACAACTTGATGCACCACTGAAGGAAACCCACAACTTGACGGATGATGCACCACATTACGAAGTCAATGTCCGGCAATAGCTCCACACAATCTTTCCGAATCGCTGGGTAGGGAGACATGATCCTGTAGAATGGCCTGCACGATCACCGGATCTCACGCCGTTAGACTTCTTCCTATGGGGATATGTAAAAAGTATGGTCTACAAAACCAAACCCGACGATTTAGCTGACTTTAGAAGAAAAATAACACTTGCAATTAGGTCTATTACCCCGCAGATGTTAAATAATATTAGAAGACATTTATATTTACGTCTAGGATGCTGCCAAGATGCTGGAGGCATGCATTTTAAACATTTGCTGCATTAATAATGATCTGTTTTTAATTTTAATGTAACGAATTTCCTACACTGGAGAAACTTTTTTTTCTTGTTAATTTCTGCAATAAAATTTAAAACCATAGCAGTTTTGAGTAGAGAATGAAAACACCTTTCAAATGAAGTATTACAAGCCCCTACTTCCAATTTAAAAATTTAGGGGTTGTAGCGTCACCCGAAGGGGGATGAATTTAGGGATCACATTTTTACCTCGTAAGATGTCATTTTAGAATTATAAATTGACGTGTCTCAGGATTTTCTAAAAAATGCATAATAATTGAGCTACTGCATTTATTCCATTTGACTGTTCCACACTGTATAATACACTATTATATCCACTATTTAATATTTCAAAATTATTATTGAATGCAAACAGCCCTATTACGATGAAGCGAAATTAACGCAAACAGACAATTAAACGGAATATCTGTTTACCGTTCCATGCCGATGCAAAAAAATCTCCGCGCAATCATCGAAATGCAAATTCTTACCCACTCCAGTTTGCGGAAAGCCGTATACCTACGTATAGCATATGTGAAACCAACGCGTTGAAACAACACATTCCTACCATTAACAGTCGCTGGGCTGTTTCTAATTAAATCCGATAAATAAATAAACCTGTTAGTGAACTTGCAATTACGAAATGTTTTTCTTTCCTTTACCGGTATAATCGAAACGGTGCGGAAATTATCGGAGTTAACTGGAATGCATATCGACGCTGCCAAGCCAGAACGGCATAAACGCCAAAATGGTCACTTTTTACTTTTCAGTATATTCACATAGATTTTTTTCTTGCATTTAACTGCATTTAACTGTACCAACGGCGATCCGACAAAAATTTTCGCTTCTAAGAAAATCTAGTTTAAATTCCGCACATGAACCATTTGTAACAATCCAGTGCATATCTGAATGACACAGATGCCATTCGTCCGTAAGGTTTATATATACGTTTGGCACAAACACCTACGCTACTTTTGGCATAATCATCGTTGATGTGTACTGATTTGGCATAAGCGCCATTTTTTAAATTTTTAATTGTTTGTGTGAGGTAGGCAAATACAGTAACATTGATTTTTGTGTTAAAATTATGTAAAGAAAAAAAATACACGTTTTTAACCGTTAGGGAATCTTTTAAGACGTATATCAAAAGACACCAGATTGCGTTTATGCCGTTCTGGCTTGGCAACGTCGATATAGCCTCGCCGACAGACGGTAACCCTTTAACGACCGTCGTTCTGTACGATTACGATTACATTACGTATGGGGTAGGTGCATTCCCTGTGCACTTAAGCTGATGCTTATTGTGCCACCAAAGTCTAGTCATTCCATTAGTCCTGTTTCCTTAAGAAATTTAAGGACAGTTTCTAATGGAGCGTCTGTCACTCCTTTTTGGTTCTATTTTTATAGCCCCAAAGTTCGAATGCCTCGTCGTTCTGTAAATTAAAAACACTCTGATCACCTGGTATAAATTCACTAACACCTAGTATCAGTTAAGCATTTTATTTGAAATTTCCACATAAGATATACATTAATATATTTAAACAGCAAAAAAAAATTTGTTTCAACAAAAGTTTCAACAAAAAAATATCAATGTTATCTTGGTATTTGTTTTTTACAAGAAAATCACATTTTTTTTTTCTCAAAAAAGTGCATGTTCTTCTCTTAGGGAAATACGTTTGTCACGTTATGGTCGACCACGTACCATAACGTGACAAATGTTTTAAGATATTGGGGAGGTGGTGTAAAGAAGGTGTTAATGGGCATCATCGAGGATCAGGACGTCCTAGGAGAATTACAAGTTGTGATGGACACGGTGAAGCCACAACAACACGAGCTGTGGGAAATTTTTGGAGGAAAACTTTAGAACGAAGAGTGTCTGTGGCGCCCGTATAACAGCAACACCTAGTATTAGATAAGCATTTTATTTGAAATTTTCACATATGATATAATTTAGTATAACAAAAAAATAATAACAATTTCAACAAAAAATATCAACGTTGTCATAGTATGTTTTTTTTTTTTACATAAAAATGACATTTTCATGTATGTCTGTAATTAGTAGAATGCAGGCTTTCACGACTGTTGTCCAATGGTGAAGTTATTTCTTCCGGGTTTTGCCGCGGTCGTCTAAATTGACTTGACGTTTCGCTGATCATGCTGTCAGCTTCTTCAGAAGGTTTCTAAAGACTGAGTCTAAACTAAAGTTTTTAGAAACCTTCTGAAGAAGCTGACAGCGTGATCAGCGAAACGTCAAGTCAATTTAGACGACCGCGGCAAAACCCGGAAGAAATAACTTCACCATGTCTGTAATTCTTTTTACGAAGTGTGGCTGTTAAATAACCGAACTGCTATAATGACATTTTTTTAATCGTTACCAATTACAGCAGCAAATTGTACTCCCCTTGGCGATCTCTACAACGCTCCATACGACTTTTCCATTGTTGAAAGCAGTGCTGGAAGTCCGCTTCTGTCAACTATACTCAAAATTTCGCATATCGTCATTTTTTTTATCGTCATCTTGAATCTGCCATTTTGAATTATTATAAAAATTTAAAATCAAATACGTAGCCAAAGTCATTGAGGCATATTTTTTCATTATTTCTATAATATTTAAGTTTACATCCTGAACCACTATCTTGATTTTATATCCACGATTTTGAATTGTCGAACATTCACAATTACTAACCCCAAATCATTTCTGTACATACTTTCATTATTATAATGCATTTTTGTTTTGTTTCGGCCACTGCTAACTTGCATTCGCCATTTTGAATTTCCAAAATTCAAACAGATTCGTGAAGAGCGATGTCAACACTTACTAGGACAATTTTTTTTCTATATTTTCAGTCATTTCTCAGTTAAATAACTGAATTTCTTCAAAGTGGAAAAAATGCAACATTAGCGATTCCCTTCCGAACGTAAAATCCAGAACACTGGCCCGACCCATGATCAACCCTTTACCCCAGTGGCGGCTGGTGATAAAGGGCAAAGGGGCACGTGCCCAGCCCAAATTTCAATAGAAAATATTTATTTTGTTAATTTACTATAAATTACTGTTACAATAATATCAATTAATTGTGACTGGTAAAGTTTGGCGAACTATTGCAGACACAAGACGTCGTTAAATCGATCGAAAATAAGCTGAACGGGTCACACTTGTTGAGTGACCGTTTTTGTTTATTTTCTTCGCTGAGAAGTGTGTTTTTACTGTTTTTGATTGTGAAATGTTTCAAAATGAATTCGGTGGCCTTTTTATTTACTAATAATGATATTACATACGAGATCCGAACTGAAATTAAACAGTTAGGAAGGCCGATACCCGATTTGATTATTTCCAAAACAGACGTAAGAAAATCGCGAAAGTATCCACGAAATTTTAATAGTAGTGTCTACGACAGATTTAAGTGGTTGTGTGGGTGTCCTAAAAGAAACAAACTGTTTTGTTTTACTTGTTTAGTGATGGGTGGCAACCGAAGTGCGTGGACTCAAGAAGGGGTGAGTGATTTAAAACATTTAAATGAACGAGCTAAAAAACATGCTAGCTACTACAATGAAAAAACATTTACATAACATCTTAGATTTTAGTGTGTTGGGAAAGGTAGACATAAGGCAAAGCTTGATAGTGCTTATCGTGAAAATATAAGACGTAACAATTAAAATGTGGATAAAAACAGACATATTTAAACCAAATAATTAATTGTATTAATTTTTTGTTAACAATAAGGACAGGCGAGCTGATTTCCTCTACAAATAACGGTACGATACCTATATCAATTTTTTTTTCACATATTGCGACCCATTATTTTATTATATTTATGCCCTCAATATTCTTGATTAAATATTATTTCAAAAAGCTACGAAATCCCAAAAATTATTCTTGTGAAAGAATAATTATATTTTTGTATAAAAGAATTTTTCATTGAAATTCTGTAGTGTCAGTAAAACGCATGACCTTGAAAATTTTAAATATTTTCGCCTGCGGCGCCATTGGTAGCTAATGAGTAATCCTACTGACACGCCCTGTGCGCACTCATGTAACACACCCACGAGCCGCCACTGCTTTACCCACGATCAATCTGTGATATAAGATTTATGCATTATGTGCAAGATATACTTCTTTTATGCATTTTCTTAGAGAGACCATAAACCCCAAATCTTCTAAAGGTTAATTGACAATACATAAAAACAAAACGTAACGTTAAATGAAAAAAAAAAACTCATCAATTTCAATATGCTAAGGCTGTGAGGAAATTCAGTTTTAAAATCAGGCCACCATAAATATTCAACGACATGACAGCTACATGTTTTTTAAATTCCCCGATTCAATTTGGTGTCGAGTATCGATCGGGTCGCAAACTTAACCATATATCGAGGCGTGCGAGTCGAATGATTGAATTGCAAGGCAATCTAGTGCACAGGATAAATAATTGCAGTCAGTGGAAACTGCAAAAATCCGATACGTCACGCAGTTTAGATAATTGATAGCAATAGATTCCCGGAATTGAAATCGAAGTAAATTATTTACTCCTTAGTCGACGTATTTCTCTAATTTTTGTTAACACTCTCTTATGAACGGAAAAGATAAACTATTTGACTCGATGGTGAAGTTATTTCTTCCGGGTTTTGACGCGGTCGTCTAAATTGGAGTTGACGTTTCGCTGATCATGCTGTCAGCTTCTTCAGAAGGTTGCTAAAGACTGGTGTTGTCGACTTTTTCTCCTCGTTATATACCTTGGCTCTGCTATGGTTGGCTGCACATCCATCGAGCTCGGTTGACCATGACATTCCAGGTCACATTGCTGACTTGTCTGTATTCCCCAGTCTGGTATGTCGTTGATGTTCTTTGATCCTACATTGTATACTTCTTCCCGTCTGTCCAATGTAGCTTTTCCCACAGGTACATTTTAACTCGTAGACAACTTTAGTTAAAAGTCTAGGAACCGGATCCTTGTTTGAGGGAAGCATCTGCTGTATTTTCTTTACTGTGCAAAATCGTACACCAATATTCTTTTTCGACAGTGTTTTCTTGAGTTTATCTGTCACTCCCTGAGACATAGGGTAGGCAAGCATACGTTGTTGGTTGTTGCTCTACTTTTGTTCTCTGGGTGCGACATACTCTGTCGATGAGAACAAAAGTAGAGCAACAACCAACAAGAAGTATATAATGTAGGATCAAAGAACATCAACGACATACCAGACTGGAGAATACAGACAAGTCAGCAATAGCGGAACATGTTCATACCAACGAGAACCACAAAATCGATTATGAGAACGTCAGAGTGTTAGACAAAATTACAAGATATTACCCAAGAATAATTAGAGAATCCCTGGAGATCATGAAAAACAATAATAATTTTAATATGGAGGACGGGTATCGACTGAATAATAGATTAAATAATATATGGAGATTAGCGATACCAAGAACCAGTGACCTGGAATGTCATGGTCAACCGAGCTCGACGGATGGATGTGCCAACCATAGCAGAGCAAAGGTATATAACGAGGAGCAAAAGACGACAACACCAGTCTTTAGAAACCTTCTGAAGAAGCTGACAGCATGATCAGCGAAACGTCAAGCCGATTTAAACGACCGCGGCAAAACCCGGAAGAAATAATTTCACCATTGGACAACAGCCGTGAAAGCCTGCATTCTATTATTTGACTCGATTTTCAATAAATGTATATTGCGTGTTATCTCAATTATAAATGATATTCTTGCAATTTTGTTTTTTTTTAAACGGTTTCTCTTATGAAGGGAAAAGATAAACTCTAACTCATTTCTCAATAAATGGGATATTGCCTGTTATTTAAATTATAAATGAAATTCTGGCAATTTTGTTTTTTGTATATTTCGTATTTTCACAATTTTCACAATATTTGTCCAGAAAAAAATGGTCAAATGTTCACACTTAATTTGGACGTTAGATACGAGGTGTGGCTATTAAATAAGCGAACTGCTGAAGGAGTATGGTGGATGTTCCAACACAGTAATGGCGTATTTTGCAAAAGACGCCTTCACAGACAAACCAGAATGGGCCGGTGCATTGTCTTGGTGAACCTTCGATTATTTGGTCTTCCACAAATCGGGTCTTCGCCTTCTCACACGCTCACGAAGGGCCGTCAGAACCTCAATGTAATTGACCGTCTGACCCTCAGGGACTCAGTGAACGTAAACAATGCCTCGAATGTCAAATAGACGATCATCATCGCTTTGAATTTGGATTTGCTCATACTAGCTTTTTTTTGCCTTGACGAGTTCGGGCTCTTCTATTGCATGGATTGGCGCTTGTTTTGGGGTCGTAAGTAAAATACCACGATTAGTCACAAGTAATCACCGTATCTAACAAGCTTGGATCAGTGTCAAGTTTTGGCACCATTTTTGCGCAAACTATGCGCGCCAGATTTTGCATGAATCATTTATTCATGCAAAATCTGGCGAACACATACTTTGTCGATTCCTGTTATTTCAGCAAGTCCTCGGATTCTTAGACGACGATCGTCGCCGATGAATTTACCAATTTTTTCAATCTTTGCGTCAGTTTTTGATATTGAGGGTCGACCGGGGCGCGGATCGTCTTCGGTCGTTTCACATCCTTCTTTAAACCGTTTAATCCATTCAAAAACATTCATTCCCGTACACTTATTTTAACATTGCATCTTCTGTTAAAGTTTTCCCCAGTTTAACAAGAAACTTGAGATTAACGCGTTGCTCCATCTGAACACTTAACATTTTTTCGACGCGTCACTGGTGCGTAGACTAATTCAAACCACTGCTACAGTCAAACTGAGTGACCCACAGTTAAATTATCAATTGCCCTTCATTCGGCTATGTACGCATTAGGGTGCCGCTTACTGTATAAGAAACGTATTAAAAACGTGTGAAACAATATATGGGAATGATGAATCAAATTACGAATATATACATAGCGGAACATAGAAAATACTCAAGTGTCGTTTTATATCAAATATATCAGTCTCATTCTGATTTTTACTTCCATTAAAATTGGAGATATAAATTCAAAGGACCACAAAAGTTAGAATATATTAAGGATACCCAATTGATCAAGGTCAAAGAAGTACAAAAAAGTAAACTGGGCCACATCAAGAAGTTCAAGGATGAAATACAAGATTTCCACCTTGACCAAGATGAATTAGTCAAGTAGTAGAAATCAAGGAAGTCTAACAGGACAAGAACGACAAGGAGTAAGGAGTTTTTTTTTTTTAAAGAGTAAGGAGAACAAACGAAGGAACTCAAAGGATATCAACGAGAATAGAAAGTTTCTGAGGACAAGGGTGGCAAAAGAAGGTTATAATAACCAGAAAGTGAAAAGGAGGACAAAAGATCAAAATGAGGTTAACGAGGACCAGAAGAATATGAGGAGGACAATAAGAGGGTAAAATGAGGTTTACGATGACAATTATTGTTAAAAAAGAAGTTAAGGATTAAGGCCTAAAAGGATGTTAAGGAGTACAAGGACATTTAACAGGATAGTAGGAGGTTCAGGAGAACAAATGCCGTGGGAGAACAAAATGAGGACATTCAGATTTAAGGGGATTAAGGTAGTCAAGGAGAGAAAGCATGGGTTAAAAAGGTGAAGGAAAAAGTGAGGAGGTTTATTAGAGCCGGGCAATCAAGAATGTTAGAGATATAAAAGGAAGTCCAAGTGTAGCAGGAGGTTGGAAACAAGGGAACATGATAACAAGGTTGGATATGAGGGAACATAAGAAGGTCAATTGGTTAACGTCAAGGAAATAAAAGTAAACGAAGTCAAGGAGGTCTAAGACATTCCAAAGTTCAAGGACGCCAAGGTAGAAATGCTAAAAAAGTTAAGGAAGTTAAAGAGGTCAAAAGTAGTGAAATCGGTCTAAAGTCAAAGTCTCAATGCAGAAATAGTAATTAAGGCATCACTTCCAAACTTGTAAAACTGACATTACAAAATAAACTATTCCCTAGTATACACTTTATTAAGAAAACATCGTCGGTTTTAAACAAGCAAAGCATGTCTATTGCGGCCGAAGCCTCACATAAATACGGCCCTATTCGACGGGGCAATTTTCGCCGGGATTCGGGCGAGCAGCGAGGAAGGAAGGCAGAGAAAAAACCGCGCCCGTAATTGCGCGTTCTTTATTTAATTTATTTATTCGTGGATTTAATTAGACGGATGGTCGTAATTAGAATGTTGAATTGAATCCTTCCTTAATTTAAATCTGCAACGTCGGGATAAACTGCGTCCGTTCCGCTCCACTTCTCTTCCGTTCGAAATAAAACATTGCGAAACGTCGGAGTTTCGTATCGTGTAATTTGCTCTTTGAGATTTTCGGTTTATTTACGATTTATTGAACAGCAGGGTAAGGCGAGGAGACTCGGACCAGTAAGAGAAATGGACCATTGCGACTAAAACGCAAATACATAACAATGCGTATTCTGTCACAATAGAGTCTGAATGTATTCGTAATAGAGTCTCTTCTTACGCTTCATTGGCAGAGTACCACAAACAACGGTTTTTGTATTTTACAGCACAATATAAACAACTACCTCGGCTATTGCCTGTATGCGTGGGCGATTTGCTGTTAAAAATAACACAAGGACACAAAAAAGTCTAGTGGCCGAGAAACTGCACTATACAAGGTGACCAGGAGGAACGTACTCGTTTATGAAGGGAGTGTCCTCGGCATTAGTGGTACATTATCTGGGGGAGGGCGGGTACATTCGTTCTCCTCCAGAGGGTTTACTATTTGAGTTAATTGAGAGGGTTTGGAATGCGTATATTGTCACAGTGGCACATCTAATGTCAAGCGGCCATATTGGTGTAACTGTGAAGTATTTCTTTGATTTTATTTGGTTTCATTTGTTAAAAATAGCACTTGATTATAGCGGTTATCTGTATTTTTAAAGGTTAAACATTATTATATAATAATTTTGGTTCCGAACATGATTTTCACGAATTTCGCACAGTTGTTTGTATCACTAACTGTTTTTTGTTGTCATTAACATCAGTATATTATTATTGTTTACATCTACAGAGGAGAATACACGTGTTACTACTATTTCTATACTTTTAGCCGCTGTTTGCAAAACCCGTTTATTAGCTATCAATATCGGGGGCATTAACGGTATTATTACCGCAAAATCTGTTGTTTCGTCCACTGTCAGTCACAGTCTTCCACTTCTTTGATATTTACCATGACACGTTGATATATCCTCTGTAAATATGTAATTTACAGTAATGTATTGCTACTAGGCAATGGAAAATCGGATACATATTTGGCAAAAAAAAAAACGTCTAAAGTGAATATTTTCGACCACGTTCCACGAAAGTGCGCAAAACATTATGCACAAATAAAACGAAACCCCTTTTTTCTAACAATTTCAGTAATATTCGAATCTAAATGTCTTTAGACTAAAACTTTATCGAGTGATATATCGACGATTGCAACAAATACATAAAATATGTGATCCGTATATTATATAATCTTTTTAAGTATATTCACAAATGGTAACGACTGTGCCATTATTGCAGAAATCTACACAAAATCAGGTAATATGTAAATACAGTACACGAACGTTGTTAGTCACTCGCGACAAAAACACTTTTAAATGCAGCGGTCGACCCGTTTACATCGCCGGAAGGTCGCTATCGAAATAGCTCGCCGTCTTACGGAAAGTATATTACGGGATCCCGGGTTCCCGCAAAGATTTCGTTCGGAATAACATTCTACGCATGGATCACTCTCCTGTATACCCACTCCACTGCGGTAATTTAACCTGTAGAGGACGAGAAGGACAAATGAGAGTACAAATAGACCTCTTTTAAATCGTGTAATTTATATATGAATCAAATGTATAACTCAAATCAAGTCTCCAACCAAATAGGTGGTCCCTTTTGGGACCAGACCCGTCCTCTAAAGGTTAATATTTGACAATTTTGGACTTTTGTTTCAAATTGTTATAAAAACATTGTTCATTATTAGATGTTATATAACGATTGAACACAGAAGCCCTCTTAAAACTATGGCCTGTGCTATGAAATGTTTCAGGGTTAATTTCAGGGTTAATCACTTGTGAGCTGTCATGCCACTTGTGACCAGGACAATGCTGTGAAAATAGAGAAATCTGATGCTGTACCTACATTGTTGTAACACCCATGGATTTTCTCACAGAAACTGTAGATCTCTAGGTATTTCATCACTATCAGCCAATATCGCTCTTAAGTGTTAAAAAATTCTAAAATACTGCTTCCAATATAACTTGGTCCGCTTATAACTCGAATCAAATATAACAAACTATTTGCAACTATGTCCAACTAACGAGTTTCCCCGAAGACCGAAGAATACCTGGGAAAACCCGTTATACCAACATAAGAGATTCCCATGTATTGCTAAGCAAGTTGCAGAAGTATAGTACGCTATTATTAAAGCATTTCAGTTTCTATTGATTTTGAAATTTATATTGATTTTTGTTTTTCGCTTAGTATGTTGAAGTTCTATGATAAGTTGAAATACAGAGACACTTGCGGGAGCCGGACGTTTTTGAAATGAATAGTAATCAGTTGATTTTCAAGAAAAAAATATTTTGTTTTCTGCAAAATGAAGAAGAACATCTACCATTTATCACAGTCAGGTACGAAAAATTATGTCACTGAGGTGGCATCCATCTTCTCAAATGCAGTTTTCAAGTCTCCCTCAGAAATCATTCGTAACTCGAGCCAACAGCTCTCAGTCAATCGAATGCACCTCTTCTGTAATGGCATCTTTCAACTCCATTAATGTATGGGGTTTGTGGACATAATCACGTTCTTTTAGGTCAAAAGAACGTTTAGGACGTTTAGGAACGTTTAGGAAAAAGTCACAGGAGGATAAGTCCGGTGATCTTGAGGGCCATGGCACGTCACCGAAACGCGAAATGAGGCGTGCAGGGAACATGTTCCTCACAACTTGCATCGAGATGTTGGCAGTGTGCGCAGTGGCGCCATCCTGTTGAAAATAAACATGTCTCATGTTGATTCGTTGTCTCCGCAATTCTGGCAGAAAAAGAACATATTCAGCATGTGAACGTAACGTTGTGAGTTCACCGTTACTGTTGCGCCGTTCTCTTAAAAAAATAAGGCCCGATTACACCAAATGGGGCAACCGCATATCAAACTGTGACAAGCTCAGAGTGGAGGTCTTTCATGGATGTTGCGAGGATTTTGGAGGGCCCAGAAACGGAAGTTCTGCTTGTTTACTGCGCCATTCAAGCAAAAAAAATCATTCAAAATGAGCTTCATCGCTCATTATCATTAACGCATTTGGGTCCTCTTACCAAATCACTTGCGTACGTACAGCAAAATCTTCGCGTGCTGCGTAGTCCCTTCTCTTTAACTACTGAACCACCAGCATTTTATAGGAATGGAATTTTAAATCCAAACGTAAGATTTTTCTTACGGCTCCTGGCAAGTGCCTGTCTCACTCTGGCGATGTTTTCGGGCGTCCTTGCAGTTCTTACAGGGCATGGCGGTATTTTCTTCACGATGCTTCCTCAAAGCTTTAACCCATCTTAAGATCGTATTGCGGCTTGGAACTACGCCATGCCGACCGATATTGTAATGGTGACGAAATATCCGCTGTGTTCTCACAGACTCACCATTTTTGACAAAGGTATCGTACGCGAACACGCGGTGTTGCAACGTCCATTCCTCCGTTGTAATTGTAACGGCAGGACACCACGAATCGAATGACTACTCACCTCTGCCTGCCGTGACAAACGCCTGTGTACTAGCCGTTCGAAAAACGTCCAGCTCCCACAAGTCACTCTGTAAATATATCCCTTTCTTTATGATAACCTTTTATTACTAATTAAAACCGTTGGATTTTCTTAATTCCATATTTAACCTCCACACACTGACTACGTAGTTCACGGCGAGGAATAAACGATAACATAAGGAGTCCAGCTTGGTAGGGACCTCGGATGGCAAGACGAATGGCTCGGAAAATCACTACACTGGTGTTGGTCTTACGAAATACAATAAATCCGGGATTCGAAACTCGCTCACAGAAAGCTTTGTCGTATCTCACGGACGAACGAATTGTCGAGGAAGTTCACACTAAAAGAACGGTGGGCTCCACACCTTCATTTCATTTCATTTCACAAAAAAAGGGGTTTATCTTTAAATAAGAGGGAATTCTAATGCAGAGTGTATCATAAAAATGTTACAGCATTTTTATTATATTTTTTGTAGAAAACATTTAAGGTGTTTCAAGAATCGAGTTTTTCTATACTATTTTATATATGTGAGCCATAGGGATGGCTCACATTTTAAATACTTACTCATTCTTTTTATTGAACAGTTTTTACAAATACCTAACATCACTACACACGCAACTCAACAATCCGATTTCAAAATAGATCTAATTCTAGCGTTTCTGCGGTTTTCTAAAACCAAAAATGCATTAACTTATTTAAAGGTAAAATTAAAATAAACTGTTCGTCTAAATTAGCGCTTTTTAGATTAGCGCCATTTGCGTTCTATGCGAGTTAGAAACTTGCGGTTTTTAATTTTTTGATAGCCTATAGAGTTGGTTTTGACAACTCAAGCACACCTCCAGACCACACCCATACCGACCCCCCCCACTCATCCCCTCTGATTCCGCCCCTGTAGAATGCTCCGTGGGATGTCGTTTTGTTTCGAGATCATGTCATGACACTACTTGAAGGCTCTCGAAGTTGGCGGAACACACTGCGGACGGCCGACTGAACACCAAAAGTCCAACCTATCCTCTAAAAATTTGCCGCGCTAAGAGAATGTAAGGTCTTGATACGGAAGGAGGACGGTGTAGGTTTGACTTTGGGTTGTCAAAGGGTGAAAGCGAGTTGTGGCACCCCATACCAATTTATTTGGCAGCATTAGGATTAGGGGATTCGCCCAACAGAGGTCAAACCACGCAAAACACAGCGTAAATACAAAGGGGTGGCTTACGGGGTCTGGAAATAGGTTGAAGAGATGGAACAGCGGCTAAATACACAGAGTTTATTGAGGAGGTCCTGACGTGTGCCGGAATGGAGTTTTTACCCTTCAGCGTCCTTCTTAGTCCATCCTGTAGGTCTCTGAAATTGCCGCCAAAATCTTGCGAATTCAAATTTCGACATGGGGTTGGTTAATGGGGTGTGGCGAACGTTTAAGTCACAGCGTAGCGACATTCGGAGCATTAAAACCAACCCTATTTGCTACTGAAAATTAAAATCCGTAAGTCTCTAATCGAATAGAACGCCCATGGAACAGACGCCCATAGAAAAAGTGTTACGCTTAACGAGAAGTTTATTTTTAATATTTAAAAATTTGACGACTTTTAAGTGAAGTTAATGTTTTTGACAATTTTTTTTATTAAACTTTTGCTACTTGCTTTCTAGACAAAAGATTAGCTTTATTCCATATCCCAGGTGACAGCCACGAATTTCCAGAAGATGTCTGCAAAATTTCATCATGATCAAACAAATATATTTTGGTATAACCGGCCACCAGTTCAAAAAACGGTTAAAAAAGATGTGTTTAGAGTTCTTTAACACACTCTGGTATAATATGCAATCTTACGTTCAATACAATGCTTACGTTCAATCCCTGGAATATACGAGTAAAGGACTATTTTTTTTATAGGGATCTTCCATCTAGCACCCTTAAAGGTCTAAGAATAACGCACGCACAAGAACACCCACGTTGAAGAATTTCGAGCACACTATCAAATGCCTGATTTGCTGATGCTGTAATATTGAAAATCGGAAAAATATTTTCTACCTTTTATTTTACATGCTATTTATTATACATGGATACTTGAAAAAATATACGTTTTGTTTTTTTTAATTTTTCACTTTATAATTTCACCTTAACAAATCATTGATATATCTTTAGTAATTATATACAATTATTTTCTTCAATTTTGGCAAATAAATCAATAACATAAGGACTTCTTAATTAATCGCTTCATTAGATATCTTAATTAATTAATTAATTAATAATTGGAATACTAATTGCTTTGCTAGATACTAAAGGGTTGATAACCCAAATAATAATTAGGAGTATAATGTACTATGTCAAGCATAGAGCAGGTTTTTAAAACCATTTTATTTTTCATTAGAATTCCTCAGAAGTTAATTGTGAGTGATTTCGTATAAAAACAGGAATTATGAGAAAGTTATAATTACTACATTTACGATTTGCGATTTGATCTGGTATTTGAGGATTGTGGAATTTGCCTCTTGTGTTGTTACATTATCATCATATGTAGCTAATTGCATCCACTAGCAATATAGTTGTATGTAGGTATATTTTTAACATATCAGTGGTTCAGCAGTCATGGCACTATTATATCAAGAAGGTAGTTCAAAATAAAGAGTGACTTCTACTGTTGATTCCACCAGATACATGACATTATTTCCATAGTTAGTTCAAAATAAAGAGTGACTTCCACTGTTGAGTCCACCAGATGCATGACATTATCTCAGAGACAAGATTCAAATAAATTGAAGCTTCAATCACAAATTAGTACATAAGCAACAAATACATACATTCTTATGAAATTTTGTATTAAAAACATGTGTACATATGTTATTTAACGTAAACGGATGTATCCTTTCGAATTAACAAACGAGATGGTTTTGCCGGTAAGGCATATAGACGATATGTTTTCTCTATCTGAAACTATTTCTAGGTTTCTAGGTGTGTGCTACACCATCTAAGCCATAATTGGTAGATTATGACAGAATGACAATCAAATTCGTTAAATTCGACAGGTGTCGTTGAAGCAACTTTCTATGTTTCTTTCTATTAACATTTTTATTCGTAAACTGACTACGGTCCTGTTACACTCTACACTCGCACGAACTCTAATAATAAGGGTGTTTCTAAATAAAGTAGCATAAATGGCACCCCTGAATCTGAAGGTCAAAATAAGTCAATTGAACTAAATATACCTAAGTCCAATTACGCGTCCCTGAGTCCTAACAATTTCCAAACCATGTTTTTTAAATCCAAGGATGCAACGACATATTCTGTTCTTATTTGGTATGAATCCTTTTGAAAATATCATATTTTGTATTGTTAGTTGTAACTCCACAACACCATGTGATATTTAAAATACATCAAGCTTATCGCCTCAAACAAGGGAAACCTAGGGCTCTGTATCTCAACAGGGATGAAACATTGGACTAAAGTATGTTTAGTTCATTTGAGTTTGACCATTAGATTCATTGGTATGAATTATGCTACTTAATTTAGAAACATCCTGTATAAGTTAAAATATACTATCCTAAACACCAGAAACTATTCATATTAAGGGGGTCCTCTAGTTTCTCGGTTGTTTTTTTACGGCTTTTTCAATAATTTTTTACGGGCAAACTATCGAAATAATAAATCTCATTGTTTTTACATAGCCTTTATTAACATTTAAATGATCTTTACAAATTTTTTGAAGACAAAATATATAATAGAATCAAAGTTATAGTCGCCGACAGGAAGACATCAAGTGAAGGAGGTGCTTGACAGTGACCAAGATCGCGGCTGTTTTGCTTATCTGAAATCAAAAAACCAAACGGCGTTTTAATCTTCATATTTAAGACTAGCGATTGAACTAGAATGAATTCTAAATTACAAACATTAATTTTTTTATACACTTTTGAAAATTAAATTCTATTTTTTATTCATTTTTTCTTAAGTTTCTCGCTCGTAGAAAAAAAACTATCGAAGCAATCATGATAATCCTAGTTCGTTCAATCGCTGCCTTATAACATATTAAAGATGTTGTATAAATTTGAACAAGATCGGTGCAGTAGTTTCTGAAATATCGTGGTCACCGTTTTGAAAAATAGTGTTTCGAAAAAACGCGTTTCAAAGTATAATAAAAAATTTCATCTCACCGTCAATCTGCTATGCCTGGACCATACAGTAGGCCTTTTTCTTCTTCTTGGAAGTCACGCAGAGCTGCTCCGTCTTCCCTTTTCGCGATTCAATATAATGGGATATCAATATAATGGTCAGCGCCGCTCGGCTTTGCGGAGCAGCGTTGCGCGCGCTCCGTATACCTGCTCCATTCCAGGGCCGTAACTTGTTAACCACTTCGAATATCGAAAAATCCTTTGGCACACATTTTCTACACATGTTGTAGATGTGATTTATGAAAAAAAATCGATTTTTTCGACCCGAGAAACTAGAGGACCCCCTTAAAGCCACCTCAAGGAGAGTCATTTTGAGCAATACTTTTTTCGACTGAATCAACTGGAACAACTTTAAATTTCTTACACGTTATTAAAAATAACCATAAAAAAGACGTTTTACTTACTTGACAACTAAAATGCAGAAACTCGCTAGTCAATTTATGTGAAGCTCATCAAACGAAGCGGACATCCTGTGTAAGTAATATTTTAGTTCACGCAATTATTATTAACCCTGTGTCCGTTTTGTTCAGCATACGTCATTCCGTTATATTTTTCCTTTTGGCGAAAAGCCAGCACAGTTGGTTAAATCCTTACTTAATTACATAAT
This sequence comes from Aromia moschata, assembly GCA_029963805.1. Classification (NCBI taxonomy): domain Eukaryota; kingdom Metazoa; phylum Arthropoda; class Insecta; order Coleoptera; family Cerambycidae; genus Aromia; species Aromia moschata. The sequence goes on from JAPWTK010000067.1 coordinate 843,223, forward strand.
GAACCATCTGTTTTTTTGTCATGCGTCCAATGTTCAGATATCACGAACGAGGGTGAACTCTAAAAAATTACGCCCGCCCTCAGAAAAGGGTCATTCGTCAGTCCGATATTTACGGGCGTCTGAATGATATTTCAATTTTGGGGCCGCCACCAAATTACATTTCACATTCATATCTGATTGAGTCAGTCAACAGAGAATTAAAAAAAAATGTATTCAGACTAATTAGTAATCAAAGGTTGACGTAATTAAAGATCAAAGAATATTTTAATGAGAATTGCTGTAAACGCGTAGGCGCAAATTTTAAATACTTTGTTTGCTAATTGGGTTTCAGTTTTTTGTCTATACAAACAATTCGTTAGCATTGTTTTCTACATTAAGGAAATATAAACAGTAATTAAAGTAATTGCGACGTAAACAACAACGGAATAAATCGTAACGAGGTACTAAACAAATGGTTGACATAGAATCAAATGACCTTTCCAATAAATTAGATAAATCGACGTGCTTCTGTGATGTACAGTTTGAACAAAGGTAAATAAAAATTTAAAGTTTATTCTCTAAATTAAAACAAAAACCAAACGACAAAAATCATACAAAATTTTGTCAGTTTACACGTTAAAAGAAACTGGACGTTTTCCACGAAACACCGAACTACTATACTTTTCTCGACGCGCGTTTCGCCAACCAAGTTGTCATCTTCAGAAGATTAAAACTAAATTCTAACCTACACACTTGCACTATCTATACTTAATTTTTTTCCACGGTTCACTGAATCGTAACATCTGTCTTTGTTTATCAGAGCAAACAGTGGACTGGTGGGTATAGGACCATTGTCCTTATTCATACTACTGTTACATTTAATGATTTCTAAACTTTCAAAAGCATTCAACTATCTACTGTTTGTTACATTTCAAATTAATTTTAAATTATTTATGTCTATCCTACGGTTGTTGTCAAAAGCGTGTTAGGCAACACAAGATTTTTCCGTTCTGCAATATTTCAAATGAGCCGTGTGTTCTTTAAATGTAGTTACAATAGATCTTTTTGTTTGCTCAATATACTTTTGATCACAGTCTTTACAAATTATTTCGTATATTCCTGACTTTTCGTTATTGTCTGTAGTTTATTTATGGAATTATAAACCAAATTTATATTAATATTTTTAAAAAATTTATCAGTACCTCTATGAAATGTTGTGGAATTGTACAGGGTTCTCTTAAATGTATGCTTCCTTATTAACTTATCTATTAAATGGACTGAGTAACCGTTATTCTTAGCTATATTCTTAGTTAATTTTTTCTCATGTTCAAACCTCTCTTTACTGATGGGGAAATTTAACAAACGGTGAATTATAAAATTAAAACTTGCCATTTTATGTTGAAAGCGTGGTGTGAATCGTTGGGAATTTCGTTGGGTTTCCTTCCCATAACATCAAGTTCTAACTTATTTATTTAAGTTCTAACTTAACAAGTTCTAATTTCCAATAAATAATACATCTAAAAATGGTAGCTGTTCATTGTGTTCCATTTCATATGTAAATTTTATGGCAGGGAAACGGTTATTTAATTTAGCAACACAATTATCTAAACTAATTGCTTTTGTATCAAATACCGCGAAGATGACGTCCACATACCTGAACCGGATTCTAGGGAAATACCCGAATTTATCTTTTGCTTCTGTCTCAAAACTCATAAAGGCTTGCAATGAAAGGTGACAAGGAGTTACCCATTGCCGTTAGATCATGTTGTTGAAAGTATTCACCATTATACTGAAAACAATTTTGATTCATACAAATACTAATAAGTCTTATGTATTCCTTAATAATTTTATCGTCTAAACCATTTAATTCGAGTAATTCCCTGAAGTAGTCCAAAGTTTGCGGGATTGGTACACACGAAACAATGAGCATACATCAAAATTTCACCTTCTTGCAATTGAATATTTTTGATGTGGTTAATGAACTCACTAGAATTTTTTACTGAAAAATTTGTTTCTACAATAGGCAAATTTCGAACTCGTTCGTCCCATGAACGTTTTGAACATGAGAAAAAATTAATTAAGAATATAGCTAAGAATAACGGTTACTCAGTCCATTTCATAGATAAGTTAAGAAGGAAGCATAAATATAAGAGAACCCTGTACAATTCCACGATATTTTTAGTAAATATACTGGCAATTCGGTTTCGTTACCATATGAACCTAAATTCACCAGCGGACTAGATAGAATTTTTAAAAATATTAGTATCAATTTAGTTTATAATTCTAAAAATAAACTACAGACGCCTTTGGGTAACCTCAAAGACAAAATCGACAATAACGAAAGGTCAGGAATATACGAAATAAGTTGTAAAGACTGTAATCAAAAGTATATTGGGCAAACAAAAAGATCTGTTTTGACTAGATTTAAAGAACACATGATTCATTTGGAATATGGCAGAACGGAAAAATCATTTGTCGCCCAACACGCTTTTGACAACAACCATATGATAGACATAAATAATTTAAAATTAAATAGAAAAGTAACAAACAGTAGGCAGTTGGATGCTTTTGAAAGTTTAGAAATCATTAAGTGTAACAGTAGTATGAATAAGGACAATGGTCCGATACCCGCCAGTTCACTGTTTGCTCTGATAAACAAAAAGAGATGTTACGGTTCAGTGAACCGTGACAACAAATTAAGTATAAATAGTGCAAGTGTTTAGGTTAGAATTTAGTTTTAATCTTCTCCTGAAGATGCCTTGGAGAACTTGGTTGGCGAAACGCGCGTCGAGAAAAGTATAGTATTTCGGTGTTTCGTGGAAAACGTCCAGTTTTTTGTTGCTTCGCCGAAGGTTCCAGTACCCACTCCAGGAGCTTACATTCTAGTGAAATAAATAAGTTAGTACTGAATAAGACTAGAAATTATCAAGTGCTTAATTCAAATGAATCCCATGATAACGTAAGAAAGCTCCACTGTCCCATCTTTGTATTTTTTTAGTACGTTTTATCCATCAGGTTATATTCGTTATAAAATCATGTCTGATTTATTAGTTAATCTCTTTATTTTCTAAGAATGTGTTGACACAAAAAAAAAAACAAAACACCACAAAAACATTTGAAAACAGCTTAAGTCCTAGCAGGATTGGGCATTGCAGTAGGGACATAAACTGGCACGAATTTTTTTTTTTTTAGTTAATCCACTGACTACCATCTAGGACACTTTGGCGCGGCCTATTTGGCGCAGGAAATCCAAACGTCGCGCCAAACTGTCCCTAAACGCACTGCCTATACTTTCCTTTACTTAAGGGTACTACAAATCCAAAAGTTGCATAATTACATACTATATATGTTGCTATTTGTGCCTCAAATAGTAGGGTCTAGTAACCACCCTCTAAAATATGATGTGAGTCCCATATTTCGTTACGAAAATAGGAGAATCTCAAATTCCACCAGCCGCCACTGATTTTGACGTCTGTCACGTGATCAGCTGTATGGCGGAGAATTTAAAATGATTACAATTATGAAACTAAACAATGCAAATAGGGTTAGATGTCGAGATACCGGGTGTCTCAGAGAATTCTGACCCATTTTGATCGTAAATATCTTCTGACAGAGCGAACTTAGAAGGATGCGGTTATCGCCAGTCGATTTCAAAAAGTTTTTTTTAGATTATGTTACTTGTACAAGTGTTACAAGTTTTTCATACTAAAAACTTGTTACTTGTCCTGTGGGGTGTTTTTGAAATATAGTCAACTTCAATGTTAAAATTTGGTACTATTTTAACATAAAGAATTATTTTAATAAAGAAATATTTTAACCACGTAAAGATATTTACGTGGTTAAAATATTCATATCTAAAATCATATCATATCTACTTATGTTTGAAATCGAATAGCATGAATTTACTTACCTACATAGGTATCTTCAATATTTATTTTCTGTATATCATTCCCTTTGTTTTGTAGCTGCCATGTGTTTATTTGGTACATATGTTTGCACAGATGTAGACAATTTTTTTATCGATATTTGCTTTACAAAAAAAAAGGACGCGACAACTTATCCAACAAATTTTCTCGTTGCTGTTTAAATATTCATTTTAACAAAAAAATGTTGGTTAAACAGAGACCAGTGTGATATATGGGTCAATACGTTGGTATGTAATTAAGTGAGGAAAATATTTGAATTTATTTTGCACAATTTATATTTATCAAAGTTAATGTTGACTTTCACGTGTATTAAATATATGTATACGGAATGCAAATATAGATGGCGGCAGAATTTATTCTACATAAAAACATAAAATAAAATATGAAGCGTTGGATTTAAAAAAAATAGTTAGGATGGTTTGAATGTACGCTAAATGGTAGTTCTATTTTAAATACATAACTGTGAAATAATAAAAGCATTGTTTCAAAGCTTTAGGGTTCTACTAATCACAGTACCACTATACAGTGCGTGTCAAAAGTTCCGGAACGGCTGCATAACTCGAGAAATAAGCCTCCTAGAGAAAAATGACCTTCATAAAAGTTTTATGATTTTTCCCTGACAATCCAATGGTGAAATCCAATTGGATTTGACCATGAGCATGACCCTGAAGGTTATGTCGAGGTCAAGTCCGTTTTATCAAATACCAACCCCTATTTTTGACACCGGAAATGAAAAGAGCGGAAAATTTTTACAGTAGATTAACTCTTGGGATTTGACCTTCAAGGCTATTCCAAGCTCAAATACAATTGAGGCATTGAAGCTTGATAAATACGCATCGTGGAAAGAGTTGACTAAAATAAAGACCTATTTAGCCATCGAAAGCAATACTCTTTACTTTCCAGCCATTAAGGCAAGACTTTTGCTGTCCAGCCTGCTAAGGCAAGACTCGTCCAAACAGTCTTAATTATAAAATATAAGTAAATTTCGTGGCTTAGTTGTGTACACCCTACCTTTGAGATAACTGTGAAATGTGAAATGGACTGCCGAGATTCAAATAATACGGTTCATGAATGTATGACTATTTAGTAACTTAGTTTTATGACTGATACAAAAAAAGATCATGGATTAATTCCATTTAATTTGGATTACTATCAGCCAAAAATAATATTGGTCAGAATTGATCAACATTCAACAAAATCAATTACATGATTGGAGACAGTGACGGTTGGTGATATTTCAGTTAGCCATATCTTGAAAACGACGCATGGGACCCACTTCACTGTTTAGGTGTGATGACTATACACCTCTTACAGAAAGGATTTATAGTGAAAAAACCGTCAGCAAAGTTTGCGAAAAAATTTTCAAAAAAAACTGCAGCACTCACTAGGATCTCAGTAACGCTCTGTGGAATATTTGCAGTATATATATATATATATATATATTTTTCATAATGTAGAAACAAATATAAGGAGAGGTTTTTCGATTTGTTACAAAATATTTTTTTTTTTAAAGTTACGGCCATTTTAATTTTGGGAAACAATGTTCCTATAAAATTAAAATTAAAATGGTAATCGTAATCGTAAGGTCATGGTCAAGGTCAAATCCAAGGTCACCGTTGGATTGTCAGGGAAAAATCGTACAACTTTTATTAAGGTTATTTTTCTCTAGGAGGCGCATTTCTCGAGTTGTCCAGCCGCCCCGAAACTTTTGACACGCACTGTAGTTATGGCACTAATCAACAAAATATTAAAAAACTACAAATAACTCGACAACGGAAAAAGATAGGTACAAGAAAATCTCATGACTACCTAAAATAATGTGTAGAAACAAAATATGCAATAAAAAAGACAATATTCTAATTAAAACAGGAAAGTTGATGTCGACTTCCAGTATAACCGAAAGTGCAGCCATCCTGAAAATATTTCCATCAAGTTCGCCATTACGTTGACATTTTCAAAAATCAGTCAGTTCTGCAAGCCATAATACTTTTAATGAATAGTTTTGATTACACTGCATAATAAATTTGGAAGCAAGAATTAAATTCGATTAAGCGTTTCAGGATAACACAAGAATACTTCAAGAGACACTTTTCGATGTTCAATTGTTAATTTTGATATAAGTTTAAAATAAAAACAGAAAATTTACAACATTTATACAGGGTGATTGATCAAAACCATTCATTAAAAGTATTAGAACTTGTAGAAACGACAGATTTTTGAAAATATAATGTCTATGATGGACGTGATGAAAATATTCTCAAGATGGCTGCACTTCCGGGTATATCGGAAGTCGTATTCAATTTCCTAATTTCAAATGGAATGGTACCATATCGTCGTTTAAATCGTCGGTTAGTATCACAACTTTACAGTAGAGCAAAACAAACTGAAGTGTGCTCTGCTGACAGAAGATTTTAATTGTGTGAAGTTGAACACAACATAACATTTGAAACGATCTGTAGCGGTCATTTTAGAGAATTAAGTATCGGTATCAGCACAGTGGTTAGTAGAACCCTAAAGCTATGCCAAATTCTTTTATAATTTCTCAGTTATGTACAGGGTGTTTAAAATAGAACTACCATTTAGCGGAACTTTATACTATACAAACTCAATTTTTTTAAATACAATGGTCCATATTTTGCTTTACGTTTTACTATAGATTTAAATGTTGCATCGATCTGTATTAGCATTTCCTATATCTATATTTAATAGTTTTTTAGTTATTTAGATTTTTTTTTACATTTACTTATAACTACTAATAATTCATTTGATTATTCAACAGCATGAAACATTGCTGTTACTTTTTTTAACCAATAATATAATTCCTGTCAACTTCGAGTTGTAAAGTGTGCTTTCTGTTTCAACATGAAAAATGAATAAAAAAAGTTTTTCTTTATACTTAGTCCTACATGTATGTCATGCATGTCAGTACGTAACTTTTGTTTTATCCATCACATAATATACAATACGCGTTCGTTGAAGTTCGCAGATAAGTAACGTAATGAGTAAATATGATTATGAATAACAATAATTTTATTGGAGAGTGGCTTCTGTAATATAGTGTTTTCTCGAGGGAAGTGAACCACTTCCCTCGAGAAGTGGTTCACTCTTGGGTAGAGGGAGGTTACGAAATAAGGGGGTTGAGGAGCCACAGGAATATTTTTACTGGCTAAAAACTCGTTTACTGAAACGGCTGTGTGACAAAACGCATTGTTGTAATGCAACATCCAGTTGTTCTTGGTGTTTGGTATCACAGGCATGACCCTTTTTCGAAGTTTTTCAAGAACCTCTCGGTAAAAGTGTCGATTTACTGTTTGGCCTGGAGGTATAAACTCTTTGTGGACAATATTTTGGATATCAAAAAATCAAATCAGCATGCATTTGATCTTTGACTTGCTCATTCTTGCTTTTTTGGGTCTTGGAGAGCTTGAAGTTTGCCATTCCACACCTTTTTCTCCTGATGTCCTTTTGTTCCTGCGAAAGCTTTTTTGGAACCATTTTTTCGCATATTTTTCTCATCGTCAATTCGTTAGTCAAAATCTGATGAAAAGTGGTGTGATTCAAATTTAACTCTTCCCTGATCTTGACGACATGAATTATTGTCAACCGACGATCTGAACGCACAAGATCCCATATTCCATCAACATTTTCATCGGTTCTTGAAGATGAAGGCCTTTCGCTGCGTGGTTCGTCTTCAATCGACTCTCTTCCTTCTGAGAATGCCTTAAACCACCTAAATACCTGGGCTCTTGAAAAAACACTGTCTCCGTAGGCATGTTGAAGTTTTGCAAAAGTATCCGTTGCGCTGTGTCCAAGTCTGACTAAAATTAATGTCAATCGGGCGCTACTTTGCTAGGCTCATTACTTAACTTACACACCTCGTATAATAACACGTACCCTGTAGGTGGGTGCTAAAATATAAACGAAATCTCTGTAATGCATTTCATTTTTCGGTGGGCGAATTTTTAACGACCTCGCTACAAAAACCATCAGATACTGCTATTTAAAATTGCCTGCACACTGCTATTAGAAGAGTAATCCTAATCAGCGTGCATCTATCATCAATCACAAAAGGCGCCGATAGAAAGCTGAATATTAGGCCGCCTGTAAAGCTAGTTGACATTCTGTATGATCCACGATCACGCCCGTACCGACTGAAAAACTCACCTGTTGGAGGACGGCAGACAGATAAAGTTGCCGGACAGCTTTAAAAAGCTTTCCCGTTCCGCAACGTGAGCGTGGACGAGATACAACGTTTAGATGGAACACGAGGTGAATATATTTTATCTGTTTCCACTTGTCTAGGTTTAAAAACTACGGCGTTAAGTATTACATATTGCTCGAGTACGCGGAGTGGTTCGCTTGCCTGCCTCCCTGCACAGTTTCAATGAAGCGTATAGAGGGAGTTCTTTTTTGTAGCTGTAACGTTATATCGCAGATGGGATGTTATTACGCCTCTTAACTCCGTTTTGTGAATAAGGGGTATAGTGCATCTGGAGAAGAGAGAGTGTCTGTAATAAATTACGAACAGTTGTGTCGCTTTTTTTGAAGATTTACAGCAGGAGACAGGTCTGTTGATTGGTTATACAGTATAACCTTCTATTAGCGGACCCTCAAGGGGGACCCTAACACATCCGGTATATGGAAATGCCCGTTATTTAGATGTAGGAAAATAAAAAAAAGTATGCCAGATACCTATTTGCATATTATCAAAATAAAACATATTATTACACCCCGGCGTGATAAAAAAATATAATTACAGATCAAATTTGAGCCAGACTGGTCCATTTAAACCGCGCGCGTAAACCGAATTGGTAAAAAAAATTCTAGGTTGGTACAACCTTCGTTTGCAACAAGAGTTTACTTTTTATTTACGTTTCCAATGGAATTACGACTACTCAAGTGTTTTTGGGGAGTCTGCTCTATCAGGAACGCAAGTATTTGAGTGGCATAAAGCATTCAGTGAGGGTCGTGAGGTCGTAGAAATCTTGCCTCATGCGAGTCGTCCATCCACCTCTGTTAACGACGATAACATAGAAAAAGTAAACGAAATTGTGCTCCAAAATCGTCGCATTGGCATTAGAGAGATAGCAGAGGCTCTCAACATCTGTTACGGATCGACTCAACACGTTTTGGTTGATGTTTTGGGTATGAAGCGCGTCGCCGCTAGACTCATACCAAAAAACCTGAATTTTTTACCAAAATAACGTCGAGTAGAGGTGAACATAGAGTAGAACATAGCTGATGCCCCTACATTCATCAAACACATCGAAAAATCAAGGTGATGCTCATCGTTTTCTTAGATTACCGTGGTGTGGTTCGCCATGAATTTGTTCCAGAGAGTCAAACGATCAATAGGGAATACTACTTGGCCATTTTGAGGCGTCTACGTGAAGCAATTCGTCGTAAACGGCCGGATTTGTGGGCAGACAATACATGGATTTTTCATCACGATAATGCGCCCTCACAGTGCTGATTGTGACTGTATTTTTGGCCAAACACGAAACAAAAGTCATCGCTTAGCCACCGTATTCTCCAGATTTGCTCCCTGTGACTTTTTCCTGTTCTCGAAACTCAAACATCCGCTCCGGGGAACGTGACATGAGTTGATTGAGGCCATAAAAAGTAATTCGCTGAAGGAACTAAAGGCCATCCCGGCCGAGGCCTATAACAAGTGTATGGAAAATTGGATTAATCGTTGGCATGCTTTTGAAGGCGATAATAAAGATAACAATTATTAAAAAGTAAAGAATAAAATCAAAAGTAAATAAAAATAAAGATTAAAATTATTAAAATACATAAAAATGTTGTTTTTTTTTTATCCAGTCGGGGTCAAAGATCAGAGTATAATACACATACATTCCTACATTACAATCCAAGAAAAATCTAGCTTATTTGAAATAATGTTTACTGGTCGTCTGCTTTGTGTGTTTCATTTTACTGTTAAATATTTCTGATTCGCATTCAAGAAGAGGTTGAAAATTATTCTCAACGATGTTCAATTAAGATCTTTAAAAATAGTTTTCAAGATCTTTTAATCCTTTATATGCTTCTGAAATAAATGTAATATTAGTTACAGGTTCCTTTTCTTAAACCTCAGTTTCAATTGGAATGTTGACTACTTCAATGCAATTAATAATAGAAATATAAGACTAAAGTTTGGAAATAAAAAAGCTAATAGTATGTTGTCTTTTAAATCACTGTCGCATATACCAAATCCACACTTTACGAAACAGTGTTTTACTGTCATAGGCGATACTTTCTTCCAAGCCGCTGAAATCCCTTTTATCAAGCATGTTCACAGAAGCATGGTTTAAATTCCTTTACAGAAATGACTATAAGGTCGAACTGTCGGCATTTTAAAAAAATGCGTCTGTTTATTTGTATGCAGTCTCGGCTGAACAAATCACGAAATTTCGAAAAAGACTATTTTTTGCTTGATGAATAAGAAAAAAAATGCAATTATTTTGTAGTCCGTTTCCAAGATTTTCTATTCGATAGAGCGTTGGATGTTATGAGAAGACTACATGTGATCAAACATTTTTTATAAACGTATCTTTTTTCTAAGTGTTAATAGTTCGGTGTAGCTGAACCTGGACGATAAATTTGCAAAACCCCTTGCACCAGTCATGGAATTCTTCAAATTAAATTTCGTTCCCAATGCCTCGAGCAGGGCTTATACCGTTTATCTGCATAGCAGTTTGTTAGTCGCTACTTGAAACAGACACTGACAGTGACAAATCTATAAGAAAAGAATAAAAGCATGGAATTAGACAAAGAAAAATGTTTCTGACAGTAAAGTATGTCGACAGAACAAAGCTCGTTTTACTGTAAGAAATTAGATCACAGTGGTGGATCGTATGACGAGGACTATTGGATGAGTATAGTTAGGACGAGTTGTGAAAAGGACAACTGGAAGAGTTTACCTCTCTAAACACACAAATTAATTAGTTGCTATCAATAAGACGAAATATCAAATATTTCGTCTTATCTCTTATTAGGTATAGATTTGTATACCCTGATCTCGATAAATAAAGCTGTTTATTGTTGAGCCACATGATGTTTTTGAGGTGAGGTATCTGAAATTCACGTTTTGTAATCTAGCGTAGTTGTCTACAGTTACATTACTTTCCATATTCAGAAAGCGCAGAAGTTCTGCATAGGACATTAAAAATCACTACCTTTCAATGAAGCACGATATGCAAAAGATATTAACAGTTGTGCACTGGCAACCAATAATCCGGTAATTACTACTTCCCAAACTGCTTCTAAAGTAGATTAGTAGAAGATATTAGGTCTTATTAGTAAAATACAGTAGAAGAGACGCCATCAACAGCCGTTTTGAATAAAAATGGATTAAAACGTATGAGGTTCGGAAAACTCAAGGAATTTTCGAGGGGGACAATTTCAGACGATTGGAATTTTTTGAAAATGGAAAAGACTGATGCGGATGAAATTTTCTTTTAGTTCTAAAGTTTTACGAACTTCGTGCTTAGTATTCTCAAAACATATTACTGGACCTTTTTTTATCGAGGACAACTTAACTGGTGCAAAATATTTGGATATGCCTCATCAACAAACTATTCCTAGTATTTAGAAATTAGCAGGTGCCAGGTTTAATGCAATTTGGTTTCAGCACGGTGCGATGGTTGCCCTGTTTTGCGATTCGGCAATATTTGGAGAAAATATTTCTCAGTCGCCTTATTTATGGACGTAGTGATATCTCCTGGCCAGCCCGGTCGCCAGATCTTACACCTCGTGACATCTTTTTGTTGTGGGGCTACTTAAAATTAAAAAAGTATAGCTTTAAAGAAGACCGATCCAATAGTTGGAAGGAACTTTGAATTAAATCTGTGGGGAATTTAGCGACCTTCTTCTCTATTAGTTTTTTTTTTGGTTTGGTTGGATTAGGTCCAGGAGTAAATAACAACTATTCGATTTTTGCAACCGTTTCGGAGCTTTATTTCTCCTTCATCAGGGCTCAATCAATATTGTTATTGTTGTCATGTAAGGTGGTACGTTACATTGGCGGCACTCTCTATATACATATATAGTAAATGTATAAAGATAAAGAAAAAACACTATTAATAGGACAATACACTTTAAAAATTACTATAGTAATTTTTAAAGTGTATTGTCCCGTTAATAGTGTTTTGTCTTTATCTTTTTAAGATCTTTATCTTTTGTCTTTAGTGTTTAAGACAAAACACTATTAACAGGACAATACACTTTAAAAATTAGTAAACTAGTAATTTTTACATTTACTATTTATCTTTATACATTTACTATATATGTATATAGACAGTGCCGCCAATGTTTGTAATGTACCACCTTACATGACAACAATAACAACATTGATTGAGCCCTAATGAAGGAGAAATAAAGCTCCGAAACGTTGGCAAAAAATTTGAATTAAATATTGGAAATGCCTATTAAACTGTTACCCCTGTTATGCTGAGAAATGTTTAAAAAGTAGTGTATAATCTATTGGGATATTGCTTAACTCAACAAGAAAATCTATTTGAACATTTGTTACATTAAACCTTGTTTAATGAGTTTACTGTAAGATCAGCGACAATATCATTTTTTACGTTATGTAAAAAATAAGGACACAAATTTGAGCCTTGCGGGACACCAGATGTAGACCTCACGAACTTAGACAGATATGTGACCCCAATGTAACATACCGTGTTATACTGGAGACGTACGTTGAGATAAGTTATTTTGAAGAAGATGGTAATATCAGGGAATATATCCTGCACTAACATTGAACCAATCCCGTTACCAATACCAAAGACGGAACGCGACGGAGTTAAAATTTTAAAATAAATCCTAAAACGTCTCCAAACTAATCCGTAGACAGCTGACATCAAAGCCGCCATCCGCTCCTTGAAAGGGCTTTCAGATTATTGGATCCTGTAACCAGAGTTCCCTATCTGCGCTAGAATCTGTTCACCGTCGCTGCGTCAATGGCGAATGAACGACTTTGACGACGACTATCGCTGCGGTATCGACTGTGTACGCGGAAAGCTGTTTACTGAACCGACAAAATCGGCCAGAAATATCCGGATTTAGGATCTCGTTGTGCGAGTCAGCGGTGCAGCTAGAAGCGTGGAGTATAGATTTTCTTAAGGTAACTGTAATTGTAAACAAACCTCAACCAAAATAAATTAAATGAACCATCTCAAATAAGGCGCTACACACCAACTATATCGCGTGCTCGTCACGCTCGAACGGCCTACCCTGCGACAATAGTTTACACAGTCAGGGGTGTCAATGGAATATATTTTATTCAATGATAACACAGCCCCACAAAAAAAAAATTGGTCAAACCCAGAAGGACCCCTCTACTCGTATGTGTTTTGATGCGCTAAAACCGATTATAACATTAAACATTAATTTTAATTTAAACTATTAAATTTTCCGCTAGCACCTTACGGGATAAAATTTTTATAAAAAAGTTTTTATAAAAATTTCATATTCATATGTATTCTTATGTATTTTGGCGTTCTAAAACCAAATATGACAATAAAAGATAATTTTAGTTGCACCATTTTCCATTAGAACCCCTTTACGACCCTTCTGAGGGGTTAAAATTGAAGTGTTTAACAGAATACCTAGGAATACACATCAATTTGAAATTTTTTATAAAAACTTCAATTTCAACCCCTCAGGAGGGTCGTAAAGGGGCGCTAATGGCAAATGGTACTAAAATCATTTTTTATTTTCATATTTGGTTTTAGAACTCCAAAATACATAATAATACACATCAATTTGAAATTTTTATAAAAGATTCAATTTTAACCCACAAAGGGGTGCTAGCGGAAAATGCAATAGTTAAAATCAATTTTTAATGTCATAATCGGTTTCAGCGCATCAAAATACATTTCGGTAGAGGGGTTTACCGTCTGGGTTTGACCAATTTTTTTTCTGGGGCTGTAGGTTAGAGCCCGTAGGTTAATAACAGGTTCCAGGATCGGACTTTATGTTTATGTTATAATGCGTGCCACATTAATAAAGTACATCGTTCAACGCCTGTAAACATAATTTACACTTATTTTTAGTATTAGTTAAACTGCGCTCGTCGATGTATCATTCATGTGCGCGAAACGTCGAATAAGTTTGTAAAAATGTCGGGACAGCTGCAGCACCCGTCGCCGTTTTACGGTGAAGCGTTAGAAAAACATTTTTTTTACTGTATTAGTTTTAGCGTGTGTGTGTGCGAGATAGACAGAGGCAATTTAACTTGGATTTAGTCAAAATGATGGTAGCGTATAATTAGGGATTGCAATCCTGAAAACCGGATCCGGTAATCCGGCGGATCCGGCATCATAAGACGTCTATCGGATCCGGCACCAATTTGTCGGATCCGGTCACCGGATCCGATAAATTAAAATAAATACATAAAACACGAATTTATTGACAATAAAACCGACTATTGTACGAGTAGAAGCAGAAAGGGCCTTCTCGGCCGCTGGTTACATTTGTAGCTCTGTAAGAAGTCGATTGGAAGATGATAAAATTAACACTATTTGTTTCCTAAGATAATGTTTTTAAAACCAAGTGATTTTTTTATTCTAACAGCTACTTGTCAAAAGACAAAGTTTCATTTTGAGCTTCAACATAACCGCTATTTCCATCTCTTTCGTTCATAGCCAGATTTGATGCCATTTTTTTTATGGATTTATAATGTAATGTAAGTTACATTACAAGATATCATTGATGTTATTTGTGAAATCTAGTAAGTGAAACTGAACTGAACCGCCCGTCATTATCTAATTATTACTAAACTAATATAACAATTACAATTTAACTAGTTACACTATATCTACGAAATTTTGATTGCTGATTCACACGTAAATGTTGATTAACTATAACAGTTTAAATAAAGATGATGTCATAAGAAATAAACGTTTTTTTTATATACTCTGTAATACATTCACTTGATCATCTTTTATACAGTTGATTTTGGAATGAAAAAGCAAAATGGTTTTGATGGAACCAATACGACCGGATCCGCCCGGATCCGGCCGGATCGATGGAAATCTGGCCGGATCCGATCGGATTGAAATTGGTGCCGGATTGCAATCCCTACGTATAATATTCCATTCGCCAAATTAGCTCACCCCGACTTCAGACAATTTGTTTAAGAGTTGAGACAAACAATTCTTAGATTAGATTATACGTGCACTATGTGGGGACATAAAAAAATATCGTCTCAGAATTGCACGATACACCTATATGACTTAGTACTGACGAAACGAGGGATGTTAAAGTACAAAACATAACTAATGTAGTGGGTAGGAGACTGGTTGATACAAAATCCGTTGAAGGGCATTGATACCTTCAAGAGTATTGGAAAGCACAAATGTAGAAACAATTACTGAGTGCGTGACTAACAGTCTACAGTTACTATAGGGCGAGGAGAACTTTGAAGTAATTAAACGCCATGTATTTCTGCCACTGTCGGATGCGACGGATGCTACATGAAGGCTACTGACCGGTGTCTAAAGAGGACATAAACTAATATACCTAATCCAACATGGATTATATTAGTTTATGTCCTTGATACTTTATGGAAACTCGAGTGGCAGTACGGACACGTTATAACGTCGGTTACAGTGTATGTGCAAGTTCTGTATCTTGCGATTATAGTTTCTTTGCCGATTAGATGGGCTACAACAATCACCATCACATGCATAAGGTAAGGCCTGTGAAACATTTCCTAACATAACTGGCAGTGGTATCCTGGAGTCGCCCCTGGTAAAGTACGCATCTATTACACAGCCACACAAAAAAAAGTTTCTGACCTGGAGGTCTCACTATGTGTACTATATGTTTTTGGGGTCGCTGAATCCGAATCCGGGGATACAGTTTCATCCCAGCACGTCTGGGTTCGGCCATAACCACAAAAAACACTCTGAAAATCACCATATTATCCATAAAACCACAAATCGTGTGGCTCTTAATCCTCATGTCAATATACTATAAATACAATAACCCAATAACCGCACAGCCACATAACCACATAGCCACATAACTACATAACCCTATAACTCGATGCTGTAATCATGTAACGCAATCTCTCAAAATGAAACTGATTTTACAGTTCTCAAGCAAATATACACTATAAAAAAATTCTATAAACAAATACATCTGTAAATAAATTAATGAATCTCTGAATAAATAAATAAATATGTTAATGAATGAAGGATTATGAGGTTTCGGAGCCATAGTGTTTGTGGTTTTAACGGATATAGCAAATTTGAGGGTGGATTTTGAGGTTATGGCAGAACTCAGACGTGCTTGGATGAAACTGACCCCGGATTTGGATTCAGCGACCCCAAAAACATATAGTTCACATAGTCAGACCCCCACGACAGAAACTTTTTTATCGGGTTTTAGGGTTACGGGGTTATGTGATTATGGGGTTATGTGGTTATGTGGCTATGGGGTTATGGAGTTATTAGGTTGTGGGGTCATTCGGTGATTGTATTACATGATTATGGGGTTTCGGAGCCATATGGTTTGTGGTTTTAACGGATATAGCAAATTTGAGGGTGTTTTTTGATGTTATTGCCGAACCCAGACGTCCTTGGATGAAACTGACCCCGGATTCGGATTCAGAGACCCCAAAAACATGTAGTACACATAATGAGACCCCCAGGTCAGAAACTTTTTTTTGTGTGGCTGTGTTATTAACCTCCGAGCTCTAGTGATAATAAAATTAAACAGAAAATGCAGTAAAAAAATATTGATCTAATATACATATCATACCCCCAATTCAATACTGCCATAACTGCAAATATTAAAAGGTTGCAGTTATGGCAGTATTGAATTGGGAGTACGATATAGATCTACAGTTTAACTACCTCTCGTCAAAATATGGAACCGCCACTAAATATCGGAAGGAAGTCACCTTCATGTATAAAAATTATGAGGATAAAAAAAAATATCAATATTAAAATGTAATTGTCACATCCGTCACCTCCTTCCTCAAAATACGACTTATGTCAGTCTACCATGGTAATGACCAGACTTCTTCTAAAGCAATATATAACCTTTCCACATCGATTATTTGAAAAGTAGTAAAAGGTTGTTTTGTTGTTGGCGATCATCTGGGAAGGCGGTCATTTAAAAAAATCACAAGTCTCATTTGAAATTGTTTTGCTAATATAGCCTTCTGTGTATAATATAGCCTTTAGGTGTCATAACTAGAGCTCGTAGGTTAATAATAGATTCCAAGACCGGGCTTCACACGACTGATATATATTTGCCACATTAATAAAATACATCGTCAACACCTATACATAGTACAATTGTAGTTCAATCAAATAATGTCATTATATGTATTCCAGAATACAAACCGTCTACCATGTTCTGCGCCCCACTTCAACTAAGATCGAGTTGCGAGGGCGAACGTAATTTTTACTTGTTTATTTAGTTTAATTTATTTTGCGGTGGTCGATGCACCATCATTCGTGTGCACTAAACGTCGAATAAATTTGTAAAAATGTGGGGACAGCGTCCATCGCGTGTTACGATTGAGCATTGAATAAACAATTTTCCGGAACGGAACTTAAATGGCAGTGAACATCGTTGTACCATGTCGACAGTGTACTGACGTGGCACGTAAAACAGCTGTTTTGCAACATGTTGCTACAGACAAACATAAAGCTCGTGTAAGTAGTAGTATGAGTACGCGAGACAGGCAGAGACAATTTAACTTGGATTTACTGAAAATGATGGTAGCGTGTAATATTCCATTCGTAAAATTTGATCACCCCAAGTTCAGACAATTTGTCCAGAACGCTGCGAGTGGAAAGTACGGTGAAGTTAGTGTGCCTGCAGAAACAACTCAGACGATTATACATAGCAACACTATGTGAGGACATAAAAAACATCGGAACTACACGATAAACTTATATAGCTTAATATTGACGAAACAACGGATGTTACTAATGTTGACTTTCCCAGGTTGTGGATTTATTTACAGGCAAAGAAGTGGATGTCTCTGAACAAGGTACAAATGTTACAAATGTGCCTGTACAAAACTTTACTTATTTTAAATATGCTCAGTTATGTCTGTAGACGTTGAACGCTCTTTTTCATTTTTAAGTGGATTTGAAGTGACAGGTGCCAGAGCTTAACTCCTGAACACATGGAACAGTAATAATTTATGTAAATTCGAGTGGCAGTATGGACACGTCTGTGTTATAGCGTCATTTGCCGTAAGTATGCAAATTCTGTGTCTTGTGACTATGGTTCCTTTGCCGATTAGTTGGGCTACAACAGTCATTCTACTTGTATAAGGTATGACCTGTTTAATATTTCGTAACGTTACTGATAGATATCCTGGAGCCGTCTCTGGCAAAGTAGCCATCTAATATTAACATCCATGCTCTAGTCATAACCAACCATTAAAATATGGTATGGGTCAAATGCCTCCTTACGAAAATAATATATGAGCATGTCAAATTTCACCGACCGCAACAAGATAATATTATGTGGTTTATAGTTTCATACATATGTATGTACGTACATTTTGAGTTTAAAACGGATTCGAATTCAGTGACCCAAAATCCTCTAGTTTACTATACTTTTTACTTTTTTTGTATATATTGGTGTAACTGTGACGTATTTCTTTTTGTACAATAATTTCGCGTGTTCTATTAAATATTCCGATTCGAGAATTACATTTAATAATATAAAATAAGAATTAATGTGATTATCAAGAACATTGGATCATATTCAAAGTTCTTGATTTTAGTTTGTTAAACAGTTACGTCAATTTGTAGGAGATTTAAAATAAAAAAAAAAACCTGTTCGTGTTAAACAGCCGACAATTAATTTTTTGATTTACCTTGCACCTCGTCTAACACACTTAATAAAATTGCAAAATCATCATCCGTACTCTCTTTGTAGTGCACAGAATCGCTTAAAATTCTCATCAACTCCGCAGGTTATCCCGCAGGTGCCCCTACCGTGTGCAGAAATTGGATCTGAAAATGCATTCGAGGTAACCAGAGACAGTGCAGTGAAAGGCAAAAAATACACCTCCGTCGGGGAATCTATGCGGACGACATCAAAGGGCTTATGTCGGATGTTACGCTGATTGAGCTCAGTTCGAGGTGCTTTACGTAAATAGCTGGTGAACTTTGAAAACTTACAGTTTTCTCTCTATAACTTTGAGGAGCCGACGACTCTAAGTAGTTTATTTGCAATTTCGCATCCTTTGATGGGTGCCTGCTTTGGTTATTGATCGATTTGGTATATAAGCTTTTGGCATCATTTTGTTTGCGCAACAGAATATCCAGTAGCCTGATTTCTCTGTATTTTTTGACTACATAGCAAAAACTAAAATAAACATAACAAATGAACTATTTTATTAAATAAATACTTAAACTTACAGTGGTTTGGCTGATCGGTTAAGTAGGTTTAAATCTTGACATTGAAATCAATGCTGGCCAATATAAATGGGAATTGTTTGTCATTGTCAAGCTTTCGGAAATCATATTTCGTTTTTCCCTCCTCACGTAAGTGTTTAAATAAAATTTTTAACGTTATCTTGGTATTTGTTGTAATTTTCATGTAAAAAAATAAACCGTATTATATGAGTCAGTTTCTCTTAAACGTAAATCTGTTCATGCCATTCATGATTTTACATTTAAATTTTGTACTTACATAGTAAACATTATTTACGATACCTAGAATTCGACAAATTCAGAATTATTATTAGGGTCCGGAAATATGTGCTATTACGCCTGGTCGGCATTATGATAATGAGTGTAAACTAAATTTTTAAGCGCCTTGTGAATTATATGCACGTGTATTTTTTGCCCCTGTTACGTACGGCATTGACCCTGCCCAATAAACCGCCAGGATCCGCGTATGCGGAGTAGTACGCCATCCCGGTGCAGGAGGGTAGGATAGTCTAACGCAGTTTAATATGCGTGAGAGCAAAGATTCCGAACCCTAATTATTATTAACTATTTTCTCTTAAGGAAATTGCCAACCGCGTAGACTGTAACGTAATAACTCTTTTAGGATATTGTCTGAAGATGGTCATGTGCGTAGCCGAGGATCAGAACGTCCTAGGAGGACTACAGAACGCGAAGAATGTCATCTTAGGATGTTTTTCAAAGGAACTTTTTTTTCACAGGAGACAGATTTTCAACTTGAGCTGTGAGACATTATTGGAGGAAACTTTAGAATGAACATTATGGCCTAGGTATATCGACGATTAAGATACTATTTACTTTGTTCTTACCAAGCTATTGTATGCCTACCAAGAGTTAGGCATATAATCTACCATATTCTACCAATCCAGCGCCTAGAAAAATATTCACTCAAGTCATTTCGATCATCGGTAGAAGAGGGCCAATGGTATTCGAGATCTCTATATCTTACGCCCCTGGACTGTTTTCTTTCTGTTTCAGCTCCTTCTAAATGAGCCTTATGTTCTTTAAGTGTAGCTGAAACTGATCTTATTTACCCAACGTACTTTCGCTCACAATACATTTGATTGCTATTTGCTATACATATTTATCAAATTTATCTTGCTCACGGGCTGGAATGATGTAATGAACGAATCCACTGGATACAGGAATGACATTATGTGGTATTTAACGATGAGTGCCGATTCTATTTGTGGGCTTAGGATGGACGCATACGGATGAAACGTTTCCGTGAGGATCGGAAAAATATACAACTAGCTGTGAAATATGGTTTGGTAGTAGGTTTACCTTAGTTTTCCTTCGGTGTGATTTGAATGCAGCCGATGTTGCAGTGATTCTTCGAGAATTGATTGAACCAATTTTTCAACAAGATAAACGCTAGTTACGCCCTAGTTTTGGGACAAGCTCATGATTATGCTTCCATGGTCTGTTCGTTCTCCCGATCTCTCACCGATTGAAAATGTCGGTACCACACTGGATTATTTACCCCCCTCTACACATCTTCGGCTTCACATACAAGATGCTTGGAATGATAACTAAGGCAACATTGATCATTTGATTCAGAGTGGCCCTCACGGAATAAATGAGTTTAAAATTAATCACGGTGGTGCAACTCATTATCGAATATTTTTTAATTGCCGTTTATTCTTTATTGAAAGCTGAACCATTTAACTGTTAATTCAAAGTACATTTTATGTGAAAATTTCAAAGAGATCGCTTAACTAATACTGGGTGTTCCGATTCTATTCAAATCAGTACATAATTTCCAAAAGCTTCACAATAACAAAGACTTCTCATTTATATTGGCCAGCATTAATTCACTGCACCTCAAGATTTATACCTTCTCTATAAAGTTGAATATAAACATTGGTGTTTGTCGGGTGGTGAAACTTTTTAGAAGACGCAGGCCAAAAAAACGTACACTCCACCGCTTTTTTTGCATCGTGCAAACCGATCCTTTTAAACAAAGTATTTTAAAGGGACGGTCAGGAATAATTGGATTTCTTGTTCTACGCGGTCCAGCTCGACGTTTCTCGGTTGATACGTCTACGTTGGAGCCTCTTTTTTGTCTGATTAGTTATTGTCCCCCTTATTTTCAGCTCAGGGATTTAGAATACAATTTCTGATATGCCAGGGCTTTTTGTTGTGCACATTGTAGGATCATCGGTTGACGCAAAATGGTTTGTGTTCGAATGTTCAAAGTAAAATGTACTATCAATGTAAAAAGTATCGACACACATTCAAGTAGATATTTCGAGGGGATTCTAAAGAGTCGCAAAAAATAATGATATCTAAAATCATATCGAGTTACATATCAAAGCAGACTGGATAAAAGAACATATCAGTGAGTACTTTGTAGCAGACAGCTCTGTAAGAGCTATATGAATAGACAAGTAATATTATGAAAAAAAAATTATACTCACGTCTTTATTCGCCTGTAGAAAGTCATACACTGCTATCATTTACTTGATATAAAGTAAAACGTACAGTAAGGTCATAAATATTTTCCAAACTAACACTATTTTCCTATGTACCGTACGCTATAATAAGAAGTAGCAGTGATGTCACCACTTTTTATCCATTACGTCATCGACCTTTTTTTAAATGGAATAACCAAAATTTTTTTAACAATAGTAAACATTTCTCTAAAACATTACTTTGGTACTGTTTTCGATCAAAGTAGACTTACTTCATCCCAAATTATATTTTTTAATCTTTCCGAGGATTTTCCCAAAATGGTTTTAGTTGAGAAAATAGTGAAATTATGCAAACGTTTACTCCTCACTGTATATGTTCTAAAAATTTTCCGAACGTATTCGACAATAAGAATAAAAATGTTTAAATCATATTTTTGTTAACTATTTAATATGGCGCCTAGAACCTAATAGTCTTCATAAATATATTATTTGTAAAGAAATTATTTTTTCAGTGCAAGCAAACGTGAAATACTGGAGAGATAATCTTGATGGTGACGCTGTTCCCTGCTGAGATGATATAAAGTGTGGTCCATTAAGAACCCGAACGCCTTTCTAATGTTTTAATTGTTATCAAATGATAACGATTTTAGTGTCAGTATGTAGTAGACAAAAAACTATACTGAATGAAACAGGATGACATGTCATTCATTCGGAAGAAAACTGTTACAAATCAAAAATTTTCTTTTTTTAGCAACTATTTTTTTTAGTGGATATGTAATTATTATTTAGTTATAAATCAACTTAAATTCATAATTCCTATTTATTATCAACACTAAACATGCTTGATCGTAGGTGTATTTTGTTTGTCAAGTTGACTGATTTTTTTCGGAAGAAAGATTACAAGTAACTGTTTTAAACTAAAAGTTAAATCTTGTTTGACAATAGTAACTATCATTATTTACTTGTAACTTCTTACTAAGGGGCTAGATTATACTTTGTAGGCTTTTTTCATTGTTTAGTTTTGGGATTTCAATAAAACAGATTGTCAAAAAGGGACAATCTGCATAGGAGCGGAAAAAAGTAGACGTAACCATTTTCAAATAAAATTAGAATAGGGTTTGGGCACTATATGTAGATACCTAACTTTATCTTTAGGATATCAGAAAATGAAAAATTATGTTGTAATTGTTTATTATTACAGTCGATCATAAAAATACCATAAAGGCATTTAATATTGAATCTTGACTCTTACGGTTTAGCTCGTGACAAAATGAAATGTAATTGTATTTTTTGGAAATATTCTGAGAATTTACATGTGACTTATTTTTTTTAGAAACTAGACATCTTCTTTAGTGGTAATATAAAAGGAACTGAAAAACTGATTTTGTTGTGATTCTTCCGAATGAACGATATTTATTTGATATTTCCAATTCAAGGCCTAAAGTATAAATATGTGAAAGTGATCATAAATCAAATTCCAGTTCTAGTACAATTGTTGGAGGACTGCAAATATGTGTACAAATTTCACATTTTTCTTATTAAAATTGCGCACAAATAATAATAATACTGGGCGATGATATACTGTTATATTATCACCTTATTTCTAACAGGGCGTACTTTATATTCTACTGGAATTTGGTTTATGCTGAAATCTAATTCAATAGGCACACACGTACAAACTTCTAAAGGCACCTGTACACGTTTGGCCAATGAGTTGGGCCAACGTGTACAAGACTACTTGGCGTAACTAGGTCGTTGGCGGCCAGCGTTGGCCGGCCAGCCGAATATTGCCGGTTTTTCGTGCACAGATCTTGGCGCAATCCGACAAAAGCGTTCACACGTTGGCCCCTTCTTCAGTTGGTGGTTGCCGTTAAAGCGGAAAATATATATAAATAAACTGGCAGTTTGTTGAGTATTCAGTCTACTAATTACGTAAATAATTATGTAATCAACTTATCATGTATTTTTTAATTCGCCTTGTTCTGTTTCGATTAATACTCAGCATCCACCATTTTCTTTTGCGCCATTTGTTTAATCACTCTTCTTTGGTGCATATTTCTATAATATTTGAAAGTGCTGTATAAGTAAATTGCCGCGGCTGCGATAGTTTCCACATCTATCCTCGTCAAATGGCCAATGCAGAATGAGCAACGCCAACGTGTAAACAGTGTCCTTATTTTTGGCCCAAGTCATTGGCCCAACTAGTTGGCCAAACGTGTACAGGAGCCTTAACATATCTAACACTCAACTGTTCAACATTATATTGCATATAAGTTCATCATAATGAAAAAACATGGGTTTTGATATCATGCCTTCAAATATATTTTTAATTGCTCCTGAAAAATTTGGTTTCTGCAGGTTACGCCTATTAGAAATAATGTACCCATATGTGTGAAGAAAGCATGGGAAGTCAAATAGAAGACCACCGAAATTGCATCTCACCCCGCTAAAACTAAAAGCAAAAAAATGGCAACCTTAATAAGCTTTGCGTACGTGCAGTTTGAAGATAAACCTTAAGTGCTTTTTGCCCCCTACCCGATAATAGCCCCGACGTTGCTATGTAAGTCTCCCGCTGTTACCGGTTTATTATTTTTACAACAGGGCCAGAATTGGAACGATACACGCGACCATTTCTGTGTAAATAATTAGTAAAATATATATATATATATAAAAAAAAAAAACAGAAAAAAATGTCGCTACACGATATGCACGCCGTTGCGACGTATCGATGCGATAAGCCACCCCCTCACGAAATAAACATCTCAATTGCGTTTTATCAAGTCATAAAGCCTTTCTCCAAATAAATGATCCCGTATTGATCCCGGCACATACTAACTTAACGACAGGGGAATGTTAAAATCCCATTAAGCCTTGCACTTTATGGCTTATCAAGCGTGGAGGGTGACGGTGCTTACCGCGCTTACCCCATTTATTGATAAAACATTTTTTTGGGAGACGCGCCAACTGCGATTGCGACTCTTATTTGAAACGCTTTGGTGATTAACGAAAGAACCGAGGAAAAAAGGTTTTCAGCCCTCGATTTTTGAGAAATTAGAGACTTCAAAAAGAGTAAAGGCTTATTCATTATTAGAGCCTGAATGTTAATAACACAGGCCGACACATTTTACACTCAAGAACCAGCCTATACTTTTCCAAAGGTTTTTGGTGCGCTGAATCCGAATCCGATCTCAGATTTGCTCCACCACGTCAGGTTTACGCGTAATTCTAACCTAAAAGTGCAAAAACCGCTGTTTTTGGCTATCTTTGAGGTTATATTGCTCAATGGATAAAATTTTTGCAAAAAAATCCAAAACGGCTGAAAGCACTATTGAAAGAAAAGTTACAGCTATGATGTCGAAACCTGTAACTCCACTTTTTAGGCAAAATAATATTTGTGTACCTTTAGATAACGTGTCTAATTCTGTGTATTATGCGTTTACCAGTTCTATCCATATATAGTCAGAAACTTCCATTTTTACTTGATGCGAAAAGCTCTCATGTTTTTACGCCTGAATCAGTTACAGAATAACTGCTATCTCCTTCAGAATAGAGCAGAAATATCTTGAATTCGGTCACACCCAAATGGAGGCCGACTCCATGCATTCAACAGTGGAACGTTGCATGAAAAATAAAATCATTAATGTACCTGCTGATTATATTCCGCTCTGTCAAAAAGCCCGAAAGAAATCAAATCCCTATGATGTGATGTACCTAAATTATGAAAAATTTGTTTAAAGTGGGGGCGCGCCTTTGGAAAGTATACGCACGAAGGGGACTGTTCTATAAGTTATGTTTTGAGGACTCCTGGGAGTTACTTCCTCAAAGAAGATTGTCTAATATAAAACACATCCCATGGGAAAATTTAGGCAGACTTCATAATAGCAGTTTCTCAAACAAACACTTAATGTAGACTACCATGCATATTACAATGATATTCCACATGAATAATGTTAAATACTTATTATTTGATCAAATTTCACTTATTGTTAGAAGTATCTATTTCTTATTAAATCGTTAGTACTTGCAAATAATGCAGTTGTTTTATTTTAAATTGTTATCTTAAAAGCTGCTAACTGCCTCCATAAATTATTTTTAAAAATAGAAAACCAGCTATCTGAAATAAATGCTTGTAAAAAATAAAGTAAGCAAAAAATTCAATGTTTTTCATCATAAAACTGTAGACAATAATTATATATGCACGGATTTTTGTCTTTTTTTGTGCTATCACAATAACCGATGTATTTAGAACGTTTTCTGGCTCTTCTGTAAAATTTGCCCACAAGCAGATAGCAGGTTAACACTTAACCTTACTTAATAAAGCTGACGATTTATTGTTTATGAAAATTTCGATTTTTTGTATATGTCATCCGCCATAGTGGGTCTACCATCTTGAATTTTGAAAATCTGACCCGAGATTGGGATTCAATGACGCTCGATAACCTTTTAGCTGGAGACAGCTTCTCGACATCACTGCTGTAATTCTTCGGTCCGCAAACGAAGGTGTTTTGTGAACGCGTGAAACTATCAATGTTCAAATGTCGATTTCTCTGAGTCTAGACAAGATTTCAAAAAATCCTCAATCCTTTAATATGCTTCCCCTTAAAAAATGAATTTTGAAGGGAAAGGATAGTACTCTCAGACGCCTTATTGTTTTTTTTTTTTTTTTTTGTAAACATTTTATCCACTGAGTAATATAACTTCAAAAATAGCCAAAAACAGCGTTTTTTTTTGCTCTTTTAGGTTAGTATTACTCGAAAACCTGACGTGATGGAACAAATATGTGGTCGAACTCGGATTCAGCACACAAGTAACCTTCGGAAAGTATCACGGTTCGAGGGTCACGTCGCAAACATGAACAAAATTTCCACTTACTGTTAGTATTAATTGAACTCTGCTGGTCCGTGCATCATTAGTGTGCAGGCAACGTCAAATAAGTTTGTCAAAATGTCGGGACAGCGTCCGTTGTATGATCCGGTGGAGCATTAGATAAACAATTTTGCCTAACTGAAATATAATGGCTTAAATGTGAACATCATTTTACCGTGCGTCACACACTATACTAACGTAGCACGTAAAAACGGATGTTTTGCAGCATGTTGCTATAGACAAACATGAGGCTCATGTAAGTGGTGGTATGAGTGCGCGAGACAGACATAGACAATTCAACTTGGACTTAATCAAAATGATGGTAGCGTAGCCCCGTAGCCCAGTAATATTCCATTCGCTAAATTAGATCACCCTGAGTTCCGACAAGTTGTCCACAACACTGCGAGTGGAAAGTACGGCGAAGTTAGTCTGTCTGGAGAAACATTTCTTAGACGATTATACATAGCACCACTGTGTGAGGAAATAAAAAATTGGCCCGGAATTGCACGATAAACCTATATGGCTTAGTATTGACGAAACAACGGATGTTAAAGGACAGAAAATAGCTAACGTAGTGGTTGGGGGTCTGGATGACGCAAAATCCACGGAAGGGCATTTGGTAGCTTCAAGGACATATACAAATTTAATCTTCGTTACATGTTTGGCCCATGGGACCCACCAAATAGTCCACTAGTTTTATTTTAATTAGACCACATCACAGAATAGTGTGATATGCTCTAGGGAACAACATCTAGTGGTTGCTGAACTTGTTAGACCTTCGAATTATATTTTCATTTAAACACACTGTAGATCACTACTTCTTTACCACCACTCTATTCTCTGATAAGGAAATAATCCGAGATTCATTCTTGTGAGACCTAATTAGGTCAAAATCCGAATCTGATTTCTGATAACAAATAACTGTAAACGGGAATTACTCTCATTAAACTCCAGGAAGTCATAGAAATTTCCTAAGGGGGCCAAAAATCATTTCATTTCAAATGTCCCTTTCACGCGATTAGGCAATCACACCAATGTAGAAACGCCTCTATCGAATTACTGATCTAAAAAAAAGTGTGTTAATGACAACATGCTAACTAATGGACTAATGTAAATTTTATTTCTTTCTTCCCCGACAAATACACACAGTTTTTTCTGGGAAAGTTGACCTGAATTATAATTTTAAATTACGAATGAGTTCGCCCCATTAATCTCATATAAACTGTAAAATTATGCATATCAAAAACTAAAAAAAAAAGTGAAAGACGTATACGGACATATCCATTTAACGTAATAGTTTATGGCCGGGGTCATTTATTACGCCGAATTTAGATAGGGCCAAACCCAAACATTGTATGAGTTATGATCCAGATAAATTGTCTTACTATAATACGCCTATTATATTATCGCAATCTTTTTTGTATATAATGGAAAGTGGAAGCGATATAAGGCGAGATGTGGGGCCCTAACAGCTTTACTAAATAAACAAGTTTCTTCGATATTTCAAGCGGCTCGAGCCTTTCCGCCGACACACGGGCGCATTGAAAGCCCCTTGCAGATAAAGCCCAGAAATATACTTTTAAAGAAAACGTTCTCGACTCACCGAGGAATCGCTACAATCATAAAAATAATTTATTTCTGGCCTTCCATTCGAACTTTACGCTTTTTCTTCTTCTTTGTTTGTCTCTTCATCCAACAGAGGTCGGATGGAACGGGGCTAGTTGCGTACTAGGTAACAGAACCAGTGTTTGACTGAATCCTGGTCTTTGACCTATTTCAAGGTAACTACCCTGTAAAGGTGGATTTATATTATCCGGTCAGACACGGTGCGGAAACGTTACGTGTCCAGTAAGACAAACATTCTTATACACGTGTGGAACTTTAATTTGGAAGCATAATTAATTAACCATTTGATTTGTCCGGAAAGTAATGTCAGTGAGCTTTGAAAAATGGTTTTTATTAGTTCTATGTATACAAATCTTTAGAAACTTTCAAAATACATTCTTCCTGCGTCCACACATCGGTTCCAGCGGGTCTTCCACGAATCAAAAGCCGCACGGTAGTCTTTTTCCGGAATCGCCTTTAAAGCGTCGGTGCAAGCCTTCTGAATGTTTTTCACCGACCCAAAATGCTGTCCTTTCATTGGGGTTTTGAGGCGTGGAAACAGAAAAAATCTGGGGGGGGCCACATCGTGGCTGTAGGGAGGCTGAGGAACAACGGTGATGCCTGCCTTGACGAGGTAATCGGCCACGAGGAAGCAGGTGTGCGAAGGCGCATTGTCGTGGTGAAGCTTCCAGGATTTTGAGATGTCTGGGCGGACGCGATTCACCCTGCGTTTCAGCCTCTTCAGCACCTCGACGTAAAACTTTCCGGTTACAGTTGTCCCCTGCGGAACGAACTCATAATGGACCAATCCCCCGGCAATCGAAAAAGACAATCAGCATTGTCTTGATCTTTGACCTGGACATCCTGGCCTTCTTGGGGTGAGGGGAGTTCGACGTGTGCCATTCCGCACTTTGCCTCTTCGTCTCCGGATCGTATTCAAAGACCCAACTTTCGTCCCCGGTAATGACGTCATCAAGGAAAGCGGGGTTGTCTTCGCATGTGTCCAAAAGTTCTTGGCAGGTTTCGACGCGCCTCGCTTTTTGATCGTCCCTTAGCACTTTTGGCACGAGCTTCACGCACACCTTCCTCATTCCTAAAGACTCCGACACAATTTCGTGAACAATGGTTTTCGTAATGTCTAATGTTTCGGAAATTAAACGGACACTCAGACGACGGTCAGTATTCAACAAGTCACGCAGACGTTTCACATTGTCGTCGGAACTGGAGGTTGATGGCCGTCCAGCGCGGTTCTCGTCGTTGACATCTTCCCGACCTTCTGCGAAGGCCTTGTGCCACCGGAAAATTTGCCTGTCCGAAAGACAGTCGACACCGAAAGCCTTCTTCAACATTGGAATGGTTTCCGCAGCACTCTTCTCCAGTTTCACACAAAACTTGATCGCCATCCGTTGCTCACGCGAACGTTGCATTTTTTCTTGCGCCGGGTCACTGTAACGACTCTCAAAGAACGAGTGATGCGACCGCTACAACGACCGGTAGCCAACTGACGCTTGTTGGATCTCATTGCCAGAACCCCCCACCACAATCCCAGCACGTAAAGCGCGGGCTGGCGCGTACAGTCTCGGGAAAAAAATTCACTGACATTACTTTCCGGACAAACCTTGTATATAGAGACATCCAAAACAACCGTCATCAACTTTGGCTATGAACGAGAGAGATGGAAATAGCGGTCATGTCTAAGCTTTTCGATTATGTCAAACTTTTGACAAGTGACTGTCACAATTTGTAAAATAAACAATGGCTGTCATATGATGTGACAGTCTTGACAAGTAAATAAGGTTATAAATTCGATTAAGAATAGAAATATGTCTTTTTTTTCTTGGCTAACTTTTTTTTTGGATTTCTCTATAAAATGCTAAGATAATACCTAAAATAATACCTTCCACAAAATATTGCCAAAGCCTCACCTATCAGAAAGAACACGACTGTATTCCCCTATCGTATAGCTCCGCCTTCCGCGTCTCGAGTCGGCAAGGTTCGGCAACGTTTCGCGTTTCGCGTTTCGCCGGCGACCATGGCATTTTCAGCCGTCTAGGCATAAGTAACTGGTGTCTCGTTTAATACTCCTTAAAAATGTCCGCTTATGTCGTCGAGGAAAAATAGTCGACGCAACAAACAATATTCCATTCGAAATGTTAGAAAACACTCGTCAAAAGTTCTACAACAGGCTGGGATATTGTTTGGCGCAGTCCGGTGGTCTATTCGAGCCCCTTATTAAATAGTTTTTAAGGAGATTTTTTTTATTAGAATTTGATTTTTATTTTATTAGAATTTCATTAGTTTATTTATTTTATATTTTTTTTATTTATTTTACTTATGGAATTTTGTTTTTTATTTTATTTACTAAAGAATACCAGTTTTATTTTGCATCAGGCGGCAAAAGAGAGGGATCAAATCCATGGACTTAAGGTCCGTATTTATAAACAATTCTCAATTAATCTCTGTCTTATTAAGCCGGTTTTACGTCATTTTTCTATTTGTTGTAATAAATAAAAAATGACATAAAGTTAACTTGAGTCTGAGATTGAGATCCGTTTATAAATACGGACTTAAAAGACCATGCACTTGTGATTACGCAATTCTACTGTTGTGCCTTGTGCTAAACCGAGTACATCCACCACTTACGAACGATCTGCAACTGAACTAATCTAATGCTGCATCACCGCACATAAACAAAGGTCCACTCTAAGCTCCACCCACTAATGCACTCTCCTTGCCCCGTCCCGTATATCAGCGGCGACCGGCATTGTATATAATACAATCTCCTGTATTGTATATAATAGAATGCATGTAATAGAATCTCCTATGCTTCCAAATTTAAATTCCACACGTGTATGTATTTCTTATAAAAGTATTTACACTAAGCGAATCGGTTCCGTTCAGGCACGTTGCGTGTCATACACATACCGTCCGTCATTGTTGAGAATATAATGTTTGTCTGCCAGGATACGCGTCTATTATACCTTAACGAGAGTTCACTGTGTTCTTGCAATATATCTATACGTCTGAAGACGAGAGATATAAATAGTACTGAAAATATAAAAATTTCCCTTCTTTGTCGGAACGTTGACGCTACGTTCCCGCACCGTGTTTGACCGTATAATATAAATCCACCTTAATAGGTACTAGTAGGTTTTCCATGATTTTTTGCATGATAAATCTAATTATACTCCACTACTGACTAGATTAGTACTGGGACATTACACAAATCACAGAGAACTGCCCACACTCCAGCCCTGTACGACGGCTCTATTCTCATGGAAATAGGAAGGGTACAAAATCGCCAACAGATGCAAATTGCCCCACCACATAATCACTAACCCGACCGCTGAGTGGGATGTGTCGTTTTTCTTGGCCGGCTATTAACTGCACACTGTAAATGATTTCTCCGACCATATCAAACTACATTTCTAGAAACTGTAATTATACTAATTTATTAAGCTCCAGTCAACGTTTACAGCGCATCTTCATAAAGTCTTTTTCTCAGAAATAAGTTGAAATCGGAGTTAGAATATACAGAATCGAATATATAATTGAACCACGTTATGATGGGACTAGGTGTAGGTCACATCTCAAAAAAAATCGGATCATTCGAGATGTAGTGATTTGTATTACACAACGACGTTTTTGAAATGGACTGTTTCTTGAAAATGAGATAATTTTCACGCGATTTTTTTAAACAACGATGAGTATGATTTAAATACACTTAACGGTGCATCAGTTCAGAAATGAAGTTTTCTTTGGATCATTATATGATATCGTACTATGAATTTTTCAGATAAGTCGAGAATGGTTCGATGGATTTTCACTTTGTATTGAAGCATATGCCCGTCGCTCTAGTAACTTTTTATATTTGTGTCTAAAGCCCTTCCGCATGTGCTACGTGCTGTGCCATCTGCAGATGTGCGATCTGCCACATTTCGAACTAAACACTCCGTTGTGGACTCTACGCGGGTACGCGATTGATTTTATTCTTAAACCCATGAGACATAGGCTGAGTCCAGAATAAACTCACAGTTGTATAACAAATGTCTCAAGTCGAGTATGGTATGTAAAAAATATGCCAAGATTAAATATTTACCTTTGATTGATTACACAGGCCGACAAAATTAGGCCGACCCTCTAACTCAGAAACCAGAATATATATATATCAGAAGGTTTTTGAGCTGAATTCGAATCCGAGGTCCAAATCTTTCAAATGGCTCTGGTTTTCGAGATATCCTAACCTAAAATTGCAAAAAAGCGATTTTGGCCTATATTTGAGGTTATGTAGCATCGCATTTTTTTTTCTCAAAAAAACTATGAACAACATCTTAAAGTACATGCCTTTCCCTTTAAAATGACGTCGAGTTTACTTTACCTTTCGCTGCGATATCGCATTTTGAAATTTTTTAGTTTGTGATATTCTCTATAATATTATAGAGGCCGACGAGACTTTAACCCAGAAACCAGAATATATTTTTCCAATTGTTTTTGATGCGCTGAATCCGAATCCAAATCTCTCAATTGGCTCTGTTTTTCGAGATATCCTAACCTAAAAGTGCAAAAATAATGATTTTGGCCTATATTTGAGATTATGTAGCATCGCAATTTTTTTAGTATGAAAACTATGAACAGCATTATGAAAACTAACATAAAAAACTATGAACAGCATCTTAAAATACAAGCCTTGCTCTTTTAAATGATGTTGATTTTGCCCAAATATCTTTTTTTTTTTTTTTCGTTGAGATATCGCATCTTGGTTAGTCTAGCTACATTTTAGATTTATATTTAAATCATCTAGAAATACTGCCGAACAGTTTACAATATTTGTATTGTGTTTGTATGAAACAAACCATTAAAAATAAAACAATGTGCGACATTCCATGTCAACTGGGACAGTGATCTTCCCAAATATAAGCGCTGTGGAAAAACGTTTTTCAAAAAAAAAGATCTCAAAATGTTCGTATGCTCAAGAGTTCGAATGAAATCTAGACGGTTTTCGAGTTTTTTTTTATTCCATATGGCGACATATAGATAGACATTTTAATTCAATATAGCACATATATAGATATTACAAGAAATAGCTCAATCCCCGGCATATAGATCTCTGTAAAACATTTTACTTGCAAATAAGTTAGCAAACTTTACGTTTTATGGTTCACTTAACCCAAATTTCGGGGTCTCACTGTGAAGGAGGTCAGAAAATAAGTAACGGCCGTTTTTGGATCATTTTTGTAATTATTTCAACACATTACTCTCGGGAAAGATTTTTTTTTTGACTAAATTAACTAATCTAATGTTTTTCGGTACGCTGAATTCGATTTTCGGAGTCCAGAATTTAAAGAATCTTAGTTCATGAAATAGGGCCAATCATTCTTTGACCATAATTTTCAGTTAAAAAACATTTTTTTGTCTCTAAATTGACTAAAATTATAAAATCAAAGGGTGATGAGATATGGTCAATATTTGTCTAATTTTTGTTGGCAAATTTGGCATTTTTTTGACCATATCAGCAGTATTTTTTTCAGTCTAAGAGGATGTTTTTCTCAATGAGTCACTATTTTTATATTTATCGACATGGCAAATCTGATTTTTTGGTTCTTGAAATTAAAATGCCAATCAGTGGTGAGAGTAGGGCCACTATTTGACAACTTTTACCATTTGACCAGAAACTATTTTTTTGTTTATAGACATTATGACTTCGATTTTTTGACTCTTTTATGCAATTAATTTACTTTCATGAAACTTCTAACTTAGCTAACAAAGTTCAACCTAATTTATGGTTTATTATAAACCTATATTAAACCAAACTTTAAAAAAAAGTGGTCAAATTTATTTGCCCTATCTTATGACCCTAAGATTTTTTAAATTCTGGACTCCAAAAATCGAATTCAGCGTACTGAAAAACATTAGATTAGTTAATTTAATCAAAAAACATTTTTCCGAGAATAATATGTTGAAAAACTGAGACACTTTCAAACTTGAGAATTTGAGTTCATCGGATCAAATGAACCCATTAATCGCTAATATTTGCAAATAAAATGATTCATAGA
The DNA here is from genome assembly GCA_029963805.1 of Aromia moschata. Taxonomy (NCBI): domain Eukaryota; kingdom Metazoa; phylum Arthropoda; class Insecta; order Coleoptera; family Cerambycidae; genus Aromia; species Aromia moschata. The sequence goes on from JAPWTK010000067.1 coordinate 877,524, forward strand.
CAGAGGTCTAAATGAAGGGGATTGAGCTATGTCGTGAAATATGTGTAGGCACCATTTTAAAATTGCCATATATTTAATTTAAAAAAAAATCGAAAACGGCTTTCTTTCGAAAGCTTCTGAGCATACGAACATTTTGAGACCCTAAAAACATATTTCCTCAGCACTTATTTTTGAGCAGACCACTGTCCCGGTTGACATGGAACGTCCCATGTAAAAATTCCACATAACATTAATCACAAAAACCATATAAATTTAATCAATAACCCTGTACACTTATCCGAATTGTATACAAGTAACAATTCGCGTATTATATGAATGTCTAGAATTCTCAAAAAATACGAGCCAGACATCTCCTGCTCGCGTTTAACGTTAGGTACGTGCTAATATTCAACTAATACGAGAAAAAAGGGCGCAGTTATTCTTCTTCCGGTCCTCTTCGCCTTCTTTCCGTATACGAAAAGCCGCGACTCCTAAACAGTTACTTCCAGCAGACCTTGGGAACATTATTGTTATTGCCTAAGCGCTTTGTGATTGTAATTCCGTAAAAAAGCAGAGGAAAAAGAAAAAATTACGAGAGAGCGCCGAGGCAAATATCAATTTTGCAAAGCGGTATTGAAAATTTATTAAGCAATAAAAAGTGGCAAAAAGAGGTAAAACCGCCCAATTTGTAAATCATAAATTCAGCAAAGAACAAGATTAAAAAGATTAAAGTTTAATAATTTTGTGTTCGGCCTCCTCGCCGAGTCTGGGGCTGGATGAAACGTATGCGCAGAAGATGAGCTGTAATGCACTTTATTGCCTCTGGTATGTGTTTTACAAGGGAAAATAAAAATGTGTAAAACAGTTATAGAAACGAAACAGCTTCGGACGTGTATTATTTTTAATATCCTTGGTAAGTCCTTGGAGTACAGCATTCTTTATTTTTCTTTTACGAGAATAATGTTGATTAAATGTAATTTTGAACGAGTAAATTAACTCTTGTACAGTCCTTTTATATTTTGACACCCATCCATGGTAGCCGAGTGGATTAAAGCACCGTCTTTCCAGTCGCGATACCTCTGTGCGCGTTGTTCGAGTCTTGGCCGAGGTAGAGGATTTTTAATTGTCTCGCTTTCTCTGTCAGGACTTGATATGCAACCACTAGTACACATTAGTATAGGTGTGGATGCATAGATGCCAATCCAACCGCACATGCCCTAGATTTGGTAATGTTCTGAGTTTTCTGGGTTTCCTCAGAATTGTAAAGCAAATGCGTTACCAAAATAATCTTAAGCCACTCCCAGTGCGCGGTGGCAAATAATAATAATAGCCACCCCTTCCCCCGCACAGATCGCTGAGAGGACCACTGGGGTTACTCTTCGGAGTAATTATTGGGTGAGTATTATTATTATTATTATTATTATTATTATCCACAGGGTGAATCGTAAAATATACGGAAAAAAGGTAATCAATATCTTCAGCCTAGAACGTAACAATTACAAAGTCAGCTGTACAATTAATCCAGTCCTGAATCCGTCGCATCATTTGAGAAACGAAGTTTTTCAGTTGAAAAGATGAAATTGTTCTTGCGGAAAGGAGCCCAAAGAAGTATTATAGCCTACGAGGAGAATAAACTTTCTGTTTTTATAATTATCTTATTAAGGCAGGGCAAGATAATGAAGAGTTTACTTTGTATTTGTCCGTTCCGCTTTGGAAAATAAAATGTTTGTCGGAATTACTCTTTAAATGGGGAATTTGTATATTTCTGACTTCGCGAGAGCGAGTCGACTCCCTTCCATCCCCGAGATCATTAAGTTTCACGGTAATGGTTTTGCATAAACGAAACTGCCGAATAAAAAAAGTGAATCAAGTTGTTTTTACGGCCGAGCCTTTTGAAAGAAAAATTCAGTTTTCATAAAAGGATTACGTTTGCGTTAGGTTATACACGCTGGAAAATACGAATCGAGTATTTCGTTCTGAATAACAACAGTGAGAGTTTCAGTTCAACTTGTTTTTTTTATTTATTTTTTTAATGAAACAGCTTCACTGGAATCACTTGAACATCAGAAAGGTGTTTTGAGAAGGCATAGAGATGCTATAAAAAATACACAAGTATCTGTAGAGACATATTTTTCAATATGCCCTAAATATAATATATATATATATAATATAATATAATATAATTTATTTACCAATTACTACATTTAGATTTACATTAAAATTTACATTAGAAATAAAACATAGGTAAATAAATAAGAATCCCATTTAAGGTGAGACCTTGATTATGGGTAGGACATAATTGATATACTTGTTATAATTTAATTTATACACAGATAAAATCTAAAATATACAAAACACCATACATTTAAAATAATATTATATAACAAATACAATAACTTAATAACTATAATAAAATCAAAATATTTATTTCAGGATCGGTGAGTACAGACATTAGCTATTATGTGCAATATTTATAGGTTTATAACAATTAAGAAAGTATGTTCTATTACTATAAATATATATATATATATGTAAATACGTATATATATTATGTAAGTACAAATATAAGTGGTACAGTGGATACAGGTAGGTAATAACTTTAGTAACACTTTTTTTAGGAGCATTTTTTTTTAAATAATGTTATTGTCATTTTCTTATACATTTTGCTTGTGTGTATTAGTTATATTATATTCTTTGTTATTATTATCTATTTTATCGTTACTTTGTTTAATTTTTATTTTTCATTATTTGTTTTTTTTTTTTTAGTTATTTTTCAGGTCGATTAGCTCGTGTATATCTGACCTAGGTTTCTCTATCACCCATTTCTTAATTTTTTTTTAAATAAGTTTCCATTATTTATAAATTTAAACTCTGTTGGAATTTTATTGTAAATTTTAGGGCTTAGGTAGATAAATGAGCGCTGTAGTATTGTTTTTTCAGCTTTAGGAACTTTTGATGTTACATTACACTTATACCGGGTATCATAATGATGGTCAATAGTTTCAAGTTCCTGTTTATTTTGTTGTTGTCTCACTAGCATGGAATAGCAATAGAGTTGTCTTATATCAAATAGTCTACTCTCTATAAATAAGAGGTTAGTTGGGTAAGTATAACTTTTTTTGATATAGTATTTTTATTATATATTTTTGTATTATTTCTAGGCTTCGCATGTGGTTATTTGTAGCTCCTCCCCAGGCAATAATTCCATATGATATATGGGGTTCCACTAATGCATAATATAGTATGTTTAGGTGTTCTATGGTAAGTATATTTGTTAAATATTTAAATTTATGAAGTAAACTTCTAAGTTTTTTTACTATATTATTAATTTGAATGTCCCATTTTAAATGGGAGTCTAAATAAATTCCTAAATATTTTATATTTGTAACACCTTTAATTTGATTTTGTGTATTATGTACCTTTACAATTAATGTTTCGAAACTTGGTAGTTTATTCTTGTAAGACGTGAAGGAAACAAAAAAGGTTTTGCTGAAATTTATAGTCAATAATCTGTTATTAAACCATTTAATTATATTGCTAAAGTCACGTTCGGCCTTTAGCTTTACATTTTCCCAGGTGTCAGCACTATAAACTATTGTTGTGTCAAATGATGACACATATATACATATAGTTCTTATATTTATAAGCACTATATGTATGATGATATATATTTGATTTAGAGGCACATTTAAAAAATACGTTTATTTCCTCAGAGATTATTGATTGAAATTATTACTAGCGTCATTATATGATGAGTAGAGTCCGGAAATGGGTACTGTAACGCAGGGCTTGGCACTATAAAACTATGTGATAATGAAAGCATAAACCGTATTTTTTAAGCGCCTTGTAAATTATATACGCGTGTGTTTCTTGCCCGTCCATACGTACGGCATTGACCCTTCCCGATAACGTTCCAGAGCCTGCGTATGCGCAGTAGTACGTCATCCTGGCGCGGAAGAGCAGGATAGTCTAACGCAACTAACGGAAAGTCTAACAGGAAAGTCACGCGTGTTAAACTTAACACGCGTGACTTTCCGAAACTTTCAGAACCCTAATGATTTAATGAGTTACGTTTGTCAGAAGTTGATGGCTAAATTGAGGGCTAAATCATGATGAATGTGGAATGTGAATTTATATAGGAGTTATACAATATGCGTCCGCTGATGTTAGCATATAGAAATATAGTGGGCTGGTGTGATTATGATTAACGATAATCTTATTAAATAGCGGCTTCTGTGACGTAATGTTAATGCCTTGAGAATTGGTGTGAAATGAAGATATCGATATATAGACATGTGATAATTTACAGAGCAATAGGAGGGTAGATGAAGGCAGGGCAAAGGTGAGCATTAGGAAGATAGCTGATATATTATCTAACTTCCAATTAAAGCGGAAGTTAGTTAATTCAGTTTATGATAAGTTGACGTAAACAACTGGTTTTCCTCGTTTTTGCTAACCATTTTCTTTTCTAAACGTTTAAATATTGCACAGAGAAATTTTACATGTTCTCTCAATTTTTGACATCACACACTTCTATGCCTAAAATAATTCGCAAGCTTGATTGTAATGCACCGAGATTAGATGACCTTGAAAACAGGAGCAATCTGACTCTCGAAGAGCGTAAACAAATCTGTCAAATTTAATGCAACATCAAAATTTTTCTTCGAATTACTTAGACGCTTAAAACAAAAAATTATCAACAAATGCGATGTATATTAGTTTATTATTTCAAACTGAAAGGTTTTAATAAACTCTAAGCACAATATATTAAAAAATGCGATCATCTATCATTGTGATCAGAACGGCATCAAGAATACTCCGGTATATGGGCTAAACCCAAAGCCCACCACAAATTATGCATTAGGCATTGAATAGAAAACTGAAAAACCAATCAACGTCCATCTTTTTGGACAATAAGGCAGATCTGAAAGTAGCCAACTCCATAAAAATTTGGGAACTTAAAACAGGTAGGAAGTCAAATCAAGTTATTACCATGTTGTTTTGATTATTTTAATGTGTTTATCTGTAAAATACTAATACATTAAAATATCTACGAATTCATTGCGTGTATGTAATATGGACATTCAAGTGACAAATTTCAATTGAATACATATGTTAATATTCATAAATTAGCAGTAATTTCAGTAGATTCAGCGAGTTCAGTAATTTCATCTCTAAGTAAAAAGAGATAAGTAAATAAATCTGAGTGGGATACGGAGCAAAAAAAGAAAACAACAAACAGGAGAAATCAGTATACAACACACATGCCATTTCCAATCCCGGATCCTTTATTTACACTTCCGTATTTTTTGCCCGAACATCATCTAGAGAATTAGTTTTTTTCTTTTAGATAATTCGTTTCGATGGCTGCTCTTATTTTTGTTTCGTATTTCATTTGTGTGGCTTAACAGGACGCTTTATTCTACTTTCGTTTCTTCTATATACCTCCTGACAATGAACTGTATACAGTTAGCTTTTACCATTCTTATTTTCGCAATATAATATGTAATGTCTCCTTACTAATATAATTTCTGTCAATACTTTGCTAGTAATTAATATAAGTCGATCGTTATTTGTTTAATATTCGTCAATGTTTTCTTACTCGTTTGTATGTCAATAGTTATTGTTACAACCTTGTGCTATTCTAGAACTCACAAATAGTCAGGAGTCGCAACAGAGTCGGACTCAGCTACGGACTCATTTAATCAGAAGTTTCTGCGACCATTAGAACCCTTGTAATTCGATTTCAAAAAATGGGCATTTTTATTCGGTTTTTATTTTTTTCTGCAAAAAACTTCTGAACCGATTTTGATCACCAAAAATTAATTTTGTTCATTTTTTCAAGCGCTACAACGTGCTATTTTTTGTTTTACAAAAAAAAATATTATTCGTCCCTTAATCCGCGAAAAAAAACGGTTTCCGGCGCTTTTATCGATTTTTTTACTAAGGTTCCTCAATACCGATTTTATCCAAAACATACACAATCCATTTCCACTATTTTTTTACCTAATTATCGCGCCGAGAAACTTTATTCAGGACTCTTTTTAAAAACTGAGCACTTTTCTGCTATATTGCCTGGCGTATAATCGAATTAATTAAGTTTTTAATGCTCAGTTATAGAACAAGTCCATACAGCATCCGAATTATTGCCTTAGATCACAAGTCTTTGCCGTAGATCACAAACCCACGGCGCTATACTAGAAAAATTAGCTGGTGTTGTTACAGTTACACAAAGCAACTATGAGTTCCCTAGTACATACAAACATACCGATTTCATAGTAAATATAAGAGTCTCACCTGGTCAAAAATAGATTTTTTTAGGAACAAATATACAAATAAAGAAAACTAATCGTGTCTCAGTTGGTCTCCTTATCTGACTCGCATGGAGACTGTTGGCTTCTTCAGAAGTTACTAGTTACAATAATTAAGACAAAACTGCATGTCAAGCATGCGGTCGGACGGAATTGGCCGCATCATGGTCTTCCACAAAACTTTTTGGGTGGCTTTCTCAGCGAGAGAGAGGAAGACAACAGATACTAGCATTCTAGCCTAGCAGAAAAGGACACAGATGGATCAAAATCTGAACAAAGCTCTGGAGAATTTGCAGCCCAAAGACCCAAGGTGTGAAATAACCCATCTTAAACCTGGGGAACTCAGCAACCGTATTTCAGGCAGAATAAATGCAATATCCGCTTGTGCGCAGGATTAAGGTATTGTTTCTACAAGATCTGATTATTGGTTGATTTTGACTGACCGTTATTTCTAATAAGAGAATCTAGATCGTCACTGATAGCCAAACAGCACTGAAATCCTGTAGAAATAGACCCCCCCTCGCCACGGGGCGTAGACTGTGCGAACTCGTTAATACAATTACCGTACACAAAAGTCACTTTCGCGAACGAGCTGACTTTTTCGCAAAGTGGCAAGAGTTCCGCAGATAGGGCCCAAACCCACCTACAATTTGGCCTACCGAAAGGCCAGAATGGCTATAAACGACTTGTTAAGAAAAAAGTGTATCTCTCACTGAGAAGAGTTTCCTGGATACCAAAATAAAACAAATAATATAATTAACTTTTTAGAACTGGCTGAGATTGACAGTAGGACGGACAGGGCATTATTCACAGGGCATTATCCACTCATCCAGCATCTCACCACAATTTAGGTGAGATGATCCCGATTGTAGGAAATGTAGAGAGAAGGGAGAAACCTCCTTCCGCATATTATGGGAATGTCCAGCTCTTGTACTGTTTAGACATTCGATGTGGAGCTGTCACAATTGAATCAAAAGAGATAACAGACGTTCTATTGTAAACTCTTCTTAAATTCCTTAATGGAACAGGACTAATGGAATGAACATCTCGTAGACGCACAATAAACATCTAATTCATTGTACAGGGTTCGTATCCCATAAGTAAAGATAATAATAAAGAGTGTGACCGCTAATGCAAAACAGAGTCTCCAGAATTTACTAAAATATACACAGATTCACACAAATTCAAGAGACACACATTCTAAGATCGTTGAATCTTGCAATTTAGAACACGTTTAATTTATCGTTAAACTTAGATATATGTATAAGTACATATTGATGAAAATTGTGATTTATTATTTCAGTTTTGAAAACTAAAAACACTGCAGTAACTATACATGACAAAATACAGAAAATTTTCATTTATTTCTGAGAAGGATAACAAGACCATGTCACTTCCTACTTATTATACTAAAAAAAAATTTTAAAGCTGTCGTTTTAAAGTAAACCTCGGCGTTGTTCCAGAACGGGCTTCTAAAAGATAAGCGTGTTTTGTTATTTTCTTTTTATAAACTTCGTTTTACATCACCCTGCCAGGCAGGAATACTTCACGAGATACGATTCGTCTTGCCACGTTCTAACGAAAACTCGTAAAGTTTTAAGAGTTATGAAAATAAAGTGTCAATTTTATTTATCGTCATACATGTAGAGGCGCACAGAGAAAATATGGGACGGTTTATCATGTGCATACGTCCAAGAGACGATATATGTATATACATCGCTTCGCGAAACAACGAATAATAGAAGTGTTGGACATGTTATCAAACTCTAAGGAGAAGGTAGTGCCGGGCTGTAGCTGGTCCAATTACATTCTTCTTCGTCATTCTATATAATAATATTTTATAAACTTCTTTGTCAAAATTAGCACTTTTTAGATCAGCGTTATTTGCATTCTATTCGAACTAGATACCTGCTTTTTTTAAATTTCGGTAGCCAGGGTTAATATCACCTAGTGTTCACGGAAATGAAGGGGCATGTTAAAAGAAACGAAACGATTTATTGACTTCTGTTTTTTTTCTCTTTTTTACATTCAAGTATATGACTCAAAACATTTTTTTATGAATTTTTAAAAAAACAAAGTGGTGGCACTACAGCTCCTTGAAAAAATCTATTTTTGCCGCTTGACATTGCTTGCTGTACTCCTGTAGGTCAAAATTCGACATCTGGAACATGAATCCTAATTTTTTATGAAAATACGGCCCAAAACCTAGTGAAGGGCGTGATATTTTTTTTGATTACTCGATTAACAGAAATAGCGTCAATTTGAAGCAAAAAATTTTTTATTTTTCTAAAAATTCGATCTACAACTAATTATAAAATAGGTAATTTTTAATTAATCAAAAAAGCCTTTTCCGCCTTTCACTAGATAATGTTATTATGAAGCTCCAGTTAAATTTTCAAGTCAATCATCTGAAAATTGAAGGAGCTGTAGTTGTACAGCGACCTCGAGAAATTGGTTTCGAGATAAACGCGTTTAAAGTTTCAAGTATATTAATGTAATGAAAATTTCGGTTTACATTTCATCTGCGATGCCTAAACTTTTTTCGGTTTTCTTGGTCATCATCCTTTCTGAAAGACATTCTGCAATATCTTCACGAGCGTGTTTGGCCTTTTTCTGTGAGGGAACTCTCAAATAACTTCATACGCGTCTCGTCGGCTTCGGAGCACAAATAATTGTAACAATTTAGTCCAATTGTTAAGTATAAAAGCTTTATAACTTGCATAATTACAGAGTAGCTGTCGCTAAAATATATTAGGGCTAAAATATATATCTAATATGTGGCAATATCAAGCACAGTTTTCCCGTATATTAGATACTGAAGATACTTTTTGGTGCCATCGACTAGACGAGTGCATTGAAGCGTTCGTAAGGTGTTCTGCGTGATGTCCGCTTAAGGGGTCTTACATTGAAAAATTCGGATATCTTTTCTTGCGGAGACAAAACGGTGTACCTGATTGGTGAGGCTGCATTCGTCTGACACAAACGCAACAATTTTTTTTTAGTTGTTTATACCATTTTCAACAATCTGTACCGTGGATTTTTCAATATATTTTTCCATTTGCGTAGGTATTATTAACAATTAAGTGGAGAAAAAAATCGATTTTTTTAAACTCCTGCCAAAAATAGAATTTTTCAATTTTTCAAAAACCCACGATTGGTGAAAATGGTATAAACAACAAAAAAAATTTGTTGCGTTTGTGTCAGACGAATGCAGCCTCACCAATCAGGTACACCGTTTTGTCTCCGCAAGAAAAGATGTATCCGCATTTTTCAATGTAAACATTAATTTTTTTTTTAATGACAAAAAAAATTTTCGGATACATGAGAGTTTGATTTTTTAATATGAGCCCTATTCCACAATCCTGGCTTTCATAGTTCTCCTACAATAAATTCCCAAAACTACTTGTCATTTTTCGCTGTTGTAAGTGCAAATACACCTTAAGCATCAGCAACTCATCTTTGCTCAATTTTTCGTAAACGGGCTTCACAGCTTAGATCGAGAAAAGGACCAAAACGGTGTCGCAGTCGAACTAGTTTGAAATACCCGTAAAATAGCGATGTAGTTTCTTCCGAAAAATTCACTTATTGAACTATTTAAAAATCCCCACTCCCTAAACCCTCTTGGATTATGTTCTTGGATAGTTTATGGAATATTTACGCCAATAAAAAAACGTGAAAAAAAATCACGAGGTGATATTATCCCTTAATGCACCGAAGTCGCTGCACTATGCTGTAAAGGGTTCGCCGTCCAAGCCCCAAAAACCAACTCAATGTCGAAATATGAATTCGCAAGATTCTGGCGACAATTCAAAGACGTACTGAGACGGGGGGGAGGGGGGGGTAAAAATCCTATTCTGACACACATTTTGACCTCCCAAACTATTCCTGAGCGTTTGGTCACTGACCCATCCCTTCAACCCCTTTTTCAGCCCCCGTGAGACACTCCTCTACAGTTACGCTAGGTTTTGCTTGATCGGACCTCTGTTTCGGCGATTCCATTAATCCTAATGGTGCCTGGGGTTCCATAACTCTCTTTCACCCTTTGACGAGTCAAGCACTCCTTCAGGTCACCCCTACGAGGTTACGTCTACCCATTCAGGAATTTTCACCCACTCAGAAATTTCTTAAAAAGGGAAACATAAATGGGATCACTCGGGGTGGGCCAAAAAGTGTTCCAACATCCTCAGGAAGGCTTTTTGATCATCCCACTCGTAGTGACCTGCTTACAACCCTTCAGCGCGGCAATTTACAGGGGGTGATTCAGTGGTATTTCACTGTTGGCGCACAATCGGCCATCCGCAGTGGGTTTAGTCAACTTCGAGAGCCTTCAAATGGTGCTATGACATGAATTAGAGACCAAACGACGCCTCACACCGCCTCCAACAAGGGCGGAACCAAAGTGGGTGGGCGTGGGGTTGGTATAGGGGTGGCCTGGAGGGATGCTAATGTTATCAAAGGATAAAAGCGGGTTATGGAACCCGATATAGAACGCAAATGGCGCTGATCTAAAAAGTGTTACGCTAATTTTGACGAGCAGTTTATCTGTTAAGTGTATCTAGAAAAATGTATTACAAAAATTGGCGTTTAGAGTCCAGTATTGCCGCTACTTTAGGAGGCATAATATTTTCGATTATATCGAGCCACTAAACAAAAAACTCAACCCGAATAGTCGAAAGGTAACGCGTTGGCCTCCAAATCTAAGGTTTTCGGATTCAGCTTTGAACCAGGGCTGTTGAGTGACAGTCTTCAGATATATTTAGAATTGGTTTTTAAATACAGAACATGAAGCATTTTTTTACAATATAATAATATTGCATTATCATCGAACACTAGGTAATTGTGCTAAATTGTGCAAACCGTTAAGACCATCATAACTGGGTGCAAATTGAGTTGCACGATTTGTTACAAACATACATTCAGATCAAGCTGATATAAGCGTGTCAAAAACGTATATGTTTTTCTTAATTTTTTAAAACAAGATAAGTATAAAGATAGCCGTTTTATTGGAATTATTTTTTTCTACAAACAAAAGCAACGTTTCTTTTCATCGCAGTCCTACCTTTACACATAATGTGCAGTAAACATTTGAATAACGAAAATACAAAAATAGAATGTTCATGTTTTACTTGTAGAAGTTTTTGTGTTCAAGAAGGTTATTAATGCCAGTAACTTATTTATAAGGTTGTTTTATATAACTACCTATGGTAGTTGACTTTTTTTAAGTAAACGTCAATATTCAAGAACTATTGAGGATTGAACAAAATTAGACAAAATTACTTAATTAAATAAAAACAGAATATACTGCGATAACCTAGAGTAGACTAGAATAAGTAAAGTAAATCATTAACTAAAATAATTAAATGATTGAAATTAAATTTCTACTTCAAATGGTCGAGAATTTGCTAAACGATGTCCTAAATCATTTATTACATTTCAAAGAATATACGTTCTCTATTCTTACTTCATGTACTGTTCTCTCTCTTAAAGTCACCTAGTTAAATGACTTCGTGTTGATGAAAATGAGGATCAAATCGGGGGATCTGGAAGGCCATTCTGTGGGGTTTTACCTGACTATAACTCCCATTTGATACCTTTCCTTATGATACCGAATTTCGTTAACACAGTGTATGCATTAATTTCGCAGCTGTCTGAAAAACAAGTTCGAAAAATAAAAAAAGCTTCCCATTTTATCCCCACATATTTCCGGACCCATTAACAATAAAATGCAGTCCCATATCGTGTTTTCCTTCATAACCAAAATAAACGACTCCTTGTCAAATAAAAATCCTCTTCTGGATTCGGTGAACTAACAACGATCGAATTTATTTCCGAATGAAACCTTCCGATAAAGAAAGCAGAAACGGGCTTTACCCAAATAAACACTCAAGGATATCAAATCTTGACACAATAAATTCATATTTTGTGGCTTTTTTAGCTGAACAACCAGATCCGAGTGAAAATCTTTATAATAATGATTACAACGTATGCTTTCGGGACAAGTGTTATTAAAAAGTGAATATGATGACTACAGTACAGTGATAAGATATTTATTTTCATTTTTATAATCAAGTATAATACTTTTCATGTTATCTAGTGTGAATATAGATTGTTATAGCCAAAGATTTACCACAAAAAAATGTATATCCAGGAGCAACTATTTTTTTTTGGTGAAATATTCAGACACAAATTGATAACCACTTTTTCCCTAAATTTTTAACTAACCGAAGTGTTGCTGATGTTATTGTTAAAAATGTGATTCCATTGACTCTCTTTTAATGTCCTTTAATTAAATATCTTATTACATTTCTATTATATCTAAATATAATAAACATTTATCACATAGGTATTTATATTAGTAAATAGGGTTACCATTTAAAAAGGTATTGTTACAGCTATACAAATTTCATTAAGAATTCGATTATGCAAGAATATACAAGCTGTCCCAAAAAACCTGGTGTCCCAAAAAACAACGACAAACCGAAAAAGGCTTACAGACCATGACAGACCATGGCCTAACTGAACATATGATAAAAATTTTGATGAAGGTGTCTTGGTCTTGCAAAAATTGGTGAAAAACCGCTTCCCTAAGTCAATATTTTTGTAGCACTGATTCAACCAAAGGCTAATTGTTGATTTTTTTGTACTGAGCTGAATAACACGTTATTTGAATAAATTATAGCATTTTACAACCGTCGTGGTACTTAAAAAATAGAAAGTGTTTTTTAAGGTTTTGGTTATTATGGTAGTCCAATTTTGACTAGTCACCCTTTGTACTCTTTGTACAAAAGTGTACTACTTGTAAACTCCAATTGTCCTAGTGACGCATCTAATGCATTTTCCAAAAAGGTAATAAAATTAGCTTTAGCTTTATTACTAGCTAACCACAGTAAGTTATCAATTTCGAGATTATTTTCCTATATGTGAAACTTAATGGACTTTGTTTACTGTTTTTTGTTTTTTTGTATGAAAACAATAGGGTATATTATAATTAAAGCAATTAACAATGTATCATGTAAAATCAATAATCATGTAAAAAATACAATCAAATACAATGAAGAATCATGTAAAAAATATTTAAAAGTTTTGAATATTACTACCTTTTTACAATAATAGCTGAGGCAAAAACAATTTTACAAAGTTATTTCGAGAATCATGTCACTTTTGCATACGAGTGGACAATTCCTGGCTATCAAAAAAGCAAATCAGCATGCATTTGATCTTCGACTTGCTCATTCTTGCTTTTTTGGTCTTGGAGAGCTTGAAGTGTGCCTTTCCATGCTTCAGTGCTTGGTTTCCAGGTCGTACTAAAACACCCAAGTCCCATCACCAGTAATGACATGTTCCATAAGATGGGGATCATTTTCAATCGATTCCAAAAAAGTCCATATACCTTCCTCCCTTGATGTCCTTTTATTCCCGCGAAAGGTTTTTTGGGACTATTTTTGATCAGATTTTTCTCATCCCCAATGCGTTAGTCAAAATCTCATGAACAGTGGTGGGACTCGAATTTAACTCTTCCTCGATCATTCTTGTCATTATCTGACGATCTGAACGTACAAGATCCCGCATTATATCCACATTTTCATCGGTTCTTGAAGATGAAGGCCTACCGCCACGTGGTTTATATTCAATCGATTCTATTCCTCATGCCTTAAACCACCGAAAAACCTGGGCTCTTGAAACAACACTGTCTCCGTAGGCGTGTTGAAGTTTTGCAAAAGTATCCGTTGCGCTATGTCCAAGTCTGAAGCAAAACCTGCAAACACACCGTTGCTCAAAATTAATGATTACTTTTATTCACTCATTTTTAAAACGCATTTTTAAAACGCGAAGAAAAAAACGTTTTACGAAAACAGTCACAAAGAACAAACAGATGACTCTATCAAGTTCAAACTTGTACTGAAGGTGCATTACATGTTCACCTTAACTTCCCGTCTCCACAGTATTGCTAGATCTGGCGCTATGTTGCCAGTCTCATTACTTAATTTACACACCTCGTATTATTTTTCACAGACATGGTCTTGGTGATCCACTTTCGGCCTGACTTTTTATTTTGGGACACCCTGTGTATAAATTTGTTGTAAGTGTGTTGCACTTCTGGTTTTACCGGAACTGCAGCGATTGTTTATACGCTTCAGAATTTGTAAGAATCTGTAATGTTGGGGACTTTATGAATAGTGAACAAGGTAAATTTTAAAATTGAATAATACGACAATAAACTTGTGTAATTTAACTTTCTTTGATAAATACCTAATAAAAATATATAATCAAAATATTTTCCGAAAAGCTGTTTGGTTGTTCTTCCAATTCATGAACTGGGAATAATATTGTTCGCTGTGCTTCATCCACTATCTCCGTAGAACACAAATCTTCGCAACCACAGCCACTATTGTACATTTTCAGATATGTTATTATGAACTTGCAAACAATTATCCCGAGTCCTGAGTCCTGAGTACCGAGCTTGATTACTACTTATTAGAGTGCAGTACTGAATCTCTTATAATGTTATAAAATGCGAAAGGAAAAAAGTTAATTAGATTTAACATTTTTACCATATTACGACACTGTGTAGATAGCACTTGAAATTTATCTCGAGTGCCAAATCAGCGTTGTATCAGTCAGGCAGATTGTTGAATCAGTGACCTAAATCTTTCCAAAACCACAATATAAATAGATCCTTTTTCCAGTTCGAAAGAATGCCTTTTCGAGTTTCCGGTGATGCCCGAAAGTCACTCTGTGAAGAAATAAAAATCCCATTTTATATAAATTACAAAGTTAGGGGGAAACTAAACAAATATTTGGGATTAATGTTTAAGCCTTTATGGGAGCCGTATTAAGGTCTTAATGTCACTCCTATGTCGTAATCCCAATCATTTATTAGGGCGAGATATAGAACTGTGTCATTATACAACCAGAGCCCTCCGCCAAGCGTGAAATTTCCAAAATAAGGGTTAACGCAACTAAGTCGCACCGACCCGACTTTATTAAATTTCGAATAAGGAATTTAGAACAACAAATTCATTCATAAGTTCGCCAGTTTACATAATAATTAACAATTTCTAAAAAGTTTTTATCCTGCTTAGCATATAAAGAGGAACGGAGAAATTTCTTTTTATTTCATAATGACTTTCTGCCCCCGAAGAATAAAGTACGGACGTTCCTTAATGAAAACATAATTAAGGCTGCGACTTTACTGCGAGAAATGAGATACAGAGAAATGTGGAAACGTTGCTCCCCTCATAAATGAGTTATTGATTACAACGCCACACAAAAAAAGTTGTCTTAAATGTACATGAGATACATGGTACATGAGATATATGGTTTCCGAAGTATTTTTCCCGACTGAACACAAATCCGGTGTCAGAATTGCTCCACCGTCCTTCAATCTTCAGCAAAATACTGATGAATCTTCAGAAAAATGAAGTCTTTGTGCTTATGAGCCGTGCTTTTCGTGCTGATACATGGTTTCCAAAGTGTTTTCTCCCGCTGAACGCGGATCGGGTATCAGAATTGCAGTATATATCATATATTTAGTCTTTCTTCAGTCTTCGCGCTAAACACCGCCACAAAAATGTTGTCTGACATGTACATGAGATATATGGTTTCCGAAGTATTTTTCCTGCTGAAGCTTTTCTGAAGATTCTGCCCCTGAATACCCACGCCACTGACTTATTCTTCCCGATGTCCCGGAACTCACGTCTGTGCGGTAGTACGCCGATCTCATACGGGAACATGCAATATTTTCCAAATTAAAAATATTTTGGAAAAATCCTTGGACACATCAACTTCTATTTTCAATTGCGCGTCATATCTTTTTTTTGAAATAGAACACCCTATACTTTTTTCTATTCTTGGCTTCTTCAATATTTACCAATTTTAAATATTGCCATTTATGGTCTAGTGATTCGTCTGTGAGGTAGAGACAATTAAAAACCACCTCACAATTAAATACCCAATACCTAATAAAAATTTAATAAAATTTAATAAAATGACTTCCAATATTTTTGGAATTGGCTGTTACTGGAGAATCGAAAAGTAGAAAAACAATATATAGGGTGTTGTATTAAAGAAAAAGTGGTAACGTCGTGTACTAAAAAGTATTGACATCATCGCTACTTCTAATTATATCGAAATAGAGGCGATCATGTATAAAAACAAGTAACTCAATTAAAATTGTAACAGTGACGTCACCACTTATGTTGTAGGTGACGTAATCGACATTTTTTAATAGAACACACTATATATTGTTTTTTTTTACTTTTAGATTGTACAGTAACAGCCAATTCTAAAAATATACAATACTTGTGTTTTAAAGTTATTTATTTGTGAGTTGATATTCAATTGTCTGTAAATTACAAACAAATCACTTTACACAATAAGTGTTTTAACATTTTTGAACTCTAACTTTAACATTTTTGAAATTGTCTGTTACTCTTCTATTATTACTGTTATATTTTAATGTTATATTGTTGATAGTATTACTGTTTTATTTAAAAAAAGGTCGATGACGTCATGTATTAAATAGTTATGACGTCACTGCTACTTCTAATTATAGCGTGAGATGTGAATTGAAAATAAAAATTGACGTGTCTAAGGATTTTTCAAAATATCTTTAGTTTGGAATATATTACATATATGTAAATCTTTACATCAACACTGTATTCCACGTATTTCTTGAAAGAGACTCACCCCCATAACTTTTTAATTTCAGAGTTAAATAACGAAATCTTAGAATAGGACATTTGACATAAAATTGTATTTCATATTCATTTCCGGAATATTTAATGTCCTGATACTTGATTTGTAACTTTTTCACACATAATGTCATTTGTGCTTTTATTTACATATTTTGATCTAGAGTGTTGAGTTTATTTAAAACGTTTTTGTTTGAGTTAAGTAGACGTAGAAAGAGAAATTTCTGAACATACATATTTTAAGCTTTTTTTTCAATTTCTTTAAATGGTAACACTATGACTCGTAGATTTTTTAGTTTTTTATTACCAGTACTTTGATATGATACACTCATAACTATTTAAGAATCCTTAAGAAATATCTCGAGGTTATGTCGAAAAAAAACTTTCTATTGTTATTTATATTACTATTTTGACGACATTGCTATTACTGCTATTTCAAAATTCAAGACGTTATCGAGGAATGTTGAGCTATCCATCTTATAGTCCAGATCTAATACCAGCGATTTTCATATGTTTCCTAAATGGTTTTGTCATGACACATAAGGAGTAGAAATTTCAAGTTTATATCTTAACACGTTCGAGTTATCGTGTACACAAAAAAGGTTAACAGACAGACAGGCCGATAAACAGAAAATGTTTTCTCCATTTAACTACATGGATGTCCAGTTAACTACATGGATGTGGAAGTAATTATTATTTTTCTTTTGTTACTCTCTATTGGGCCTTATACGGCTGGGTAGATTACATATCCTAGAAAACTTCTCTCATAATTTTTATTTTTACAAATAATTTTGATAACGTCGCCATCTTTCGAAAATCTCAAAAATGTTATTGTGACGTAGTGAGTTTTATACAGAATTAATTTTATAATACACAGGGCTTTGTTTGAATTTAAAGTTCATTGCATTTCTGGAAAAAACTGGATGTGTTATTTAGATGTATTAACGTCTGGATAAGAATCCACTTCCGGCTAGTATACATGTTCTAAATTTCACCCTTTATATAAATGAAAAAGGCATATGGCATGTCGATACATGTTCTCATTGACACCCAGTATATACACGGTGGGTCATAAATAATAATACATAATGAAACAGCAGATTCCTTTCTCTTAGGCGAAAAATTTTAATTCGTTAGTTCTTTTGATAGAAACAGCGCCAGCTAAGTCTCTTTACGCTTCATTAAACTGGCACAATCTTTTTTATGGTTTGGTATATAAATTTGACTATTAAAAAAATCAATTCTTATATTTGTTTTGCATACAAAAGGTACATCTAGTTGAAGTCGGTAAGAGTAATCGTTTTCAAGATAATTGCCTTTGAGGAAATCATTCCCATCCTGTATACATAATAGGGCTAGAACCAAATGGTACATGCCAGGGTCGAACTTGAGCATGCATGCTGCAGAATAAATAGTGACTTACTAAGTAATATTGTTTTCTCTTATTATTCCCGCATCTGTTGTCACAGGCTTACACCTCGTCGTCCTCATATAGGAATTCACTTCTTTTATTTTCTCGGTGTTTAGCGACTTTACGTGCTTTTCACAGTCCTTTTCTGTAAACATGTAAGTAACACTTGCATATTTCACAGTACACAGTGGTAGCTTTAACACTTAAATCTGGAAAACCCTGCACATTTTTTTTAATTAATAAGCAAATGGGGCTGGCATTTTAACCATCGTTATAATATCAATTAAGTATAACAATCAGTAATGCACAATTACAGGCGCGCGACCTTCAAAGGACTAAATAAATTCGGAACTTGTTTCGCGTCGCAGTCGCCCCGGCCCCCGCCGCGCTGGCCGGGCCGCGGCCACCTGGAATACGGGATACCGATACGCGGCCGCCTGGAAGACGGTCGGTATCCGATAATTTTGTTCTAGCCCTAATATATACATACATTATTTTCTGTCAACAACATATTTCTCTGCACCCGAAAATTTCGATAAGTCGATAGGACAAAGTTGATTTTTTCAGGTTTTTTTCTATCGATTTTGATGCCCCCTAGCGCCTTTACTATAAGTCCTATCGCTTTGGTGTTTTTGTAAAAAAATACACAACTCATCAAGCAGAATAAGAATAATAACAATATTTGGGAGCAGCGAAATATTTTGATGTACAGTATACAAAATGCACAAGATTGAGGTAAAAACCTCAACTAGACGTATATACCGCAAACAATTTTTGCCATTTTAAAGAAGCTTGATGAGCCCTAAGTGACGCCCTCTATTCGTGATATCAAAACTATGAACGAATTAAAATTTCTCGCCGAAAAAAACAAATCTAGAATTTCGTGCCACGTCTAAACTAAATAAATTAAAATTTTGACACTATGTATCTTAAAAAAAAAAAAAAAAAAATACTGGAGTTTTCCACGAAAAACACCGAACTACTACATTTTCTAAAGTTCGAAAAGATTTCAGAGAAGATTAAAACTGTAGTTTTAATTTTAAATGATGGTGAGAAAGCGCGTCGAGAAAAGTGTAGTAGTTGGTGTTTCGTGGAAAACGTCCAGTTTTTTGTTTCTACGCCGAAGGTTCCAGTACCCACTCAGGACTATGTATCTTAGTTATCATCAACA
This sequence comes from Aromia moschata, assembly GCA_029963805.1. Classification (NCBI taxonomy): domain Eukaryota; kingdom Metazoa; phylum Arthropoda; class Insecta; order Coleoptera; family Cerambycidae; genus Aromia; species Aromia moschata. Next base: position 897,090 of record JAPWTK010000067.1, read on the forward strand.
ATTGGACTAAGACAAATGTAGTTAATCGCATTATTTTGGCCTGAGGGATCTTCTGTTTCACTACGTACCATTACTTATGCTACTATTACTATTACACTACTTACCCACCCTGTATATGTATTCATCTACACTAGTGACTACCATTATTTAACACAGAATAGACTCGAAGTGTGCAAATCAGAGGCTCCGAAGCATCAGGATCTACTGTCATGCACCGTTGAACTTATTAGAGGAAACATAAGCCGGAGGTATGTTACATATGAATTCTATGCGCGACAAGTTTGTCGTCCCTGTCTTGTCGCTCGTCTTGCCTAAGTACGTGGTTAACATCTTCGATGAGCACGGAATAGTTAAGAAAACTAATTACTGTTCCCTCGAAAGATTTATACCTAGGTGCACAGTTTAGTTTGGCTGGAACGTGACGTGCTAAAAGTTAATTTGGAACCGTTGGCAGATTATGACTTGTTTTATATCAACAAATATACAAATATACAAATACGTAAGTTAGTTACAAATACCACAAGATTCGGAAAAAATAGAGGTGGGCAAATTACGTAAAATTAAATTTTACCGGAAAATTATCTTTTTCGGAAATTTTCAAAAAACTAATTGAAAGATAGCGGAACAACCATCACGTTTACGAAATAACCGTGGAAAGGGAGCAATAAGGCCGGTTTTCGACCCCCTCAAATTTGGCAAAAAAAAACAGAAAATGTTTTTTACCAGTCTAGGGTCAATTTAGAGTCGATTCGACCACAAACGGAACCAATCCCACCACCCTCTTAGATCAAATACCTAATCAAAAATACATGAAATAAACTCGCCTTTTCGGAATGATTAGACTTATTCTGGACAAGTTCGTTCCAAGGTCAAAATGAAAAAAAAAACAGAGATACGATGTCCAACTTCCTGAAATTTGGGTTTTTTGGGTAGCTTGATTCCGAATCCAAGGTCAATTTGTCTGTATTAAGGTCATTTCAAGGTCATTTGAAGACCAAAGTGATAAATCTGATGGGAGTGCGACAGTGATGATGCTGATGGGAGTTAAAAAGAACAATACTCGATTTTGAAATATTAATCCTCAAAAAAAGAAAGAAAGAAAAAGGAAAAAAAATAGACGTAGAAAAAACACAGACACATATTAACACTGATTGACGTAGATTGAGTCATATACTGATGACGACTGCAGAAGATAGACTGAATGGACGGTAATACATACAAACAGTCCTTATCAGGGCCAATGATGTGCAAAGTCCGGTCGCACAACCTCCTCGTGGTGCACATTGGATAACGCTAATGCCGACGGTGATGATTTTCTAACGAACTGATTGCATGATTGGTGTCAAAAAGCTCATTCCAACTGATCTCGGGACTTCAAAATCAACTACCCGAAATATTCATATAATAAGTGATTGGAAATGGTTCCTTGATATGTTCATTTTGGCCTTCAAATGACCTTGGAAATGACTTTAATATAAACAAACTGACCTCGGATTCGGAATCAGTGACCCAAAAAACATATTTATTTATATTAAATCGAAGTCCCAGAATAAGTCTACTCATTCCGAAAAGGCGAGTTTATTTCACGGCTTTTTCATAATTTGACCTTGAAATGACCCTAGGAGGGGGTGGGGGTTGGTTTCGTTTGTGGTCGAATCGACTCTAAATTGACCCTAGACTGTTAAAAAACATTTTCTATTTTTGCCATATTTAACATTACAAATTTTAGGGTTATGTTATTTACATAATTGAACTTGATCTAGAAAAAAGAAAGATACTTATGATAAAATATTTTTACAAAAATACTTAAACAAAACTAAACATATATACATTATACACAAATTTAAGCATATCTACATCTTAAAGAAAATATTATTGTTAACAAGTTTCAGATTTTCTAAGACAAATTTGTAGGAAGTTTTCTTTTTTTGGTGTTTATTACTTTCTGAAATTTACCCTTTGAAATAAAATATCTAAAGGTAATTTACCAGTTGCCGACGTCTAGAAAAACAATCATGTTTATTCAAAATTCAAAGTTTTATTGTTTTAATCTCTTCAATTTTTCTTTTTAGTTTTCCAGGGTTTTCCTCGAAGGTTTCCTGTGAGCCTCGGCAGCGAGGTAGATAAAGCTGGCCCGATATAAGGTGTTATTGGCCATCTTTCTAAGATTACTCGAAAACTACTCATAAAATCAGAAATGCTCCATATAAGATTTACAAAAAACTTTTGGAAGTTTCGCCCAAAAGTTTTAATGGTAGGACATCCCAGTTGTATATGTTCAAGTCTTCTCAAGGACCAATCTATAAAACATGGCATACAGAACTAAAATAAATCAAGACGTAATTGTTGGGTATTATGTCACCATTTCTTTGAATAATTTGTAAATACAAGATGTTTCAGTATTTGTAGCAGGACTTTAACACCTGATGAATCATGTTCATATATATACATAGGCCTTCAAACGTTGTTTTTGAAATACAAGGTGTTCAAATGAAATTTTAAAAATTGAGTTTTTTAAATATCATAAATATTTTTCATAAATATATTGCATTAAAAGCTGGTATACTGAGGTTTTTTGGTATAAGAAAACACTGTTTTCTCTCAACTTCGTTAACGTGGTAACCATGATGAGTTTTCAAAATATTAACTTCATGTACAATCTACATGCAAGCATGTATTGTAAGAATATACGTTAGGGTGGTCCTTGTTTTGGAAAAGGCACGATTTTGTTGAGTGCTCCCACGAAATCGGAAGTAGAGGCCTAGAAAATAATTATGAAACAATAAAAAGCCGAAAAAAAAATAATAACCCGTGACCCACGCAAGTTGAATTTTAAATGGGATTTAACATGGGTTTTCCGGTTTTGTAGATTAAACCAAGCGTTCAGCACTTGATTTCCATCGGTTCAAGGTGAAACGGTATCCTTAGGTTTTCGATATCGCTGAATCCAAATATCATGCCAAAAACCGGTTTTGACTAATGACAGCTGTCAAAAAAGCGGTCAATTAAAATTCATTCTTTGATTATTTAAAATTTTAAGGATTTTTTTATATTGTAACACATATCAAGTAAAGTTTCGTCGTAAAAAAATTGGTAACGTGTTTTTTCCTAAATGACAACTGTCAATTAAGCTGTCAATGAAGTTTTTAATCGACTTTTTAGTTTTTTTTTTTCAATTTCTCAATTCGGAAAATAGTCTTAATTTAGTGTTTCAATACAGCTAAATCCGAATATGATGTCAAAAAAACGAGTTTGGACTCTTGACAGCTGTCAAAAAAGCTGTCAATAGAAATTCATTTTTGACAAATAAAACTTTTGGGGTTTTTTATATTTAAATATAAATATAGTATAGTTTCGTCGTAATAAAATTATATGTCATTTTTGCTGAATGACAACTGTCAAATTTTTTTTAATACTTTAATACTGTCAATTACATCTCAAGTAAATATCAATTAATCTCTAAATGTTTTTTTAGATTTCTGTAAGAAGAGATATTATTAGTTTCAAAATAAATGTCTGTGTTTTGACATAAACGACAGGTGTCAATTCTATTGACACCTGTCGATACCTTATTTCGAAATTAATAATATCTCTCCTTACAGAAATAGAAAAAAACATTTAATGTTTAATTGAAATTTACTTGAGATGTAATTGTATAAGTATAAAAAAAAAATTGACAGTTGTCATTCAGCAAAAATTACATATAATTTTTTACGACGAAACTATACTATATATGTATTTAAATATAAAAAAACCCCAAAAGTTTTATTTGTCAAAAAATGAATTTCTATTGAGAGCTTTTTTGACAGCTGTCAAGAGTCCAAACTAGTTTTTGGCATCATATTCGGATTTAGCTGTATTGAAACACTTAATTAAGACTATTTTCCGAATTGAGAAATTGAAAATAAAATTAAAAATTCGATTAAAAATATCATTGACAGCTTAATTGACAGTTGTCATTTAGCGAAAAACACGTTACCAATTTTTTTTACGACGAAACACTTGATTTGTGTTAAGATATAAAAAAATCCTTAAAATTTTATATATTCAAAAAAATTTATTTTTATTGACCGCTTTTTTTTGACAGCTGTCATTAGTCAAAACCGGTTTTTGACATGATATTTGGATTCAGCGATATCGAAAACCTGGGTATACTAAGTTTCAACTTGAACCAATGGAAACCAAGTGCTCAACGCTTGGTTTAACCTAAAAAAAAAGGAAAACCCATGTTAAATCCCATTTAAAATTCAACCTGCGTGGGGCACGGGTTATTATTTTTTTTTCGACTTTTTATTGTTTCATAATTATTTTCTAGGCCTCTACTTCCGATTTAGTGGGAGCACTAAAAAAAAATCGGGACTTTTCCAAAATAAGGACCACCCTAAATACCTAATGTAGAAGACATATAATACAATTGTTGTAATACTTGTAAATTCCACTTTTAACAACTGTACTCTTATTACTATTCAGATAATTACTACAAATAAATCATATGATCATTTATAAAACACTGTAATCAAAAACAGGGTACGCTTCTTCCCAGTAGAGTTCAACCATTCTCAGTAGGGTTTAAACAATCATCCCTATGACCTAATGACCGTTAATAAAATGGGTTATTACACATCATTAATGTAATTAAAATGTTTTAAATCCGCTTGGAATGGAAGCGTACCTTGATTTACATAAAATCATTTCGTTTCATATTGGTGGTAATTCATTCAACCCCAACATGTCCAAACTACACACCTTGATGGACGAATTTAAAAGGTTTTATTTATGTAAGGCCCCTTGACATTTACAAAAGTCTGTGTAACCTTCTTCCCTAACCACAACTCCCAGCTCATGTGTGTCAAAATCGAACCCAAGCACAGATAATATCAAAGGATTCAGTCTGGGTCAACTCCAAATGATTGACATTATAAAACAATTTTAGCGAACTTCAATATCTTCCATGTGTACGAGTTACTTGCAGACCTCACTGTAATAAGATATACAGGGTGAGTCAGAACGAATGGGACAAGACTAAACAGGAGATACTAGACACCAAAATTTAATGATTGAGCTCAACATGCCTTATACCAATGTCGCTGGTTTAAGAGATACAGCGTGTTCAAAGTTTAAATTTTATTCTGAAATTTCTCAATAATTAAGAAAGTGTTATGGAAATTGGTAGTTTTATGTGTTTTTGTGTATAAATTATGAATTTTAAGCTTATTTTGATGTTGCTCCTAGAGGTTGCCAGTTTCACCGTATTATTCTGGTAAATTAAAATATATTTTTTTATCTGTTGAGTCATGCGTAAAACAAGTCTAAAAGAACGCTCAATTCTACAGAGAAAAGGTACTCTTGTGTTGGTCCTCTAAATCTATCGGTTATTAAGTTATTTGCATTTAAAAGGTTCAATTTATTTTGTTGATTTTTTTCGGGCTCTGATATTGTTATATTTTTTCTAAGTAGGCTTGTGTCAACATTTGTCACATCTACATATCATTAAATTATTTTGATTGAGCTCAACATGCCTTATACCAATGTCGCTGGTTTAATAAATACAGCGTGTTCAAAGTTTAAATCAACAAAAAATACATTGCGGCAGCTCATTGTAAAAAAATACTGCAGTGGCAAAAACAATCACGAAATTGCGGAAGAATTGTGCTTTGCAAAAGTCTACTGTTGGGGACATATTAAAGAATTACCGCGAGACTGGAAATTTGGATGTTAAAGGTAAAAGTCCTGGAAGACACAGACTTGTTACTGAATGGAGCCAAAGGTTGTTGGTGAAAAAAAGGTGACGGAACACCTTAAGGGATATAACAGCGCAATGGAACAGGAGAAAGGCTATCCCGCGAATGTTGCAGAAAATACATTCATCAGTCTGGGCTCAGTTTTTATAAGGTATTACTATTTTATTTTTCAAATTTTTAATTTTTCAATTTTCGTAAATGATCGTAAGCTAAAAAAAAGCCTTTATTAACTGAGGCCCAAAAAATCGATTTAATTGGGCCAAATCGAAGGTATCGTGGACTATAGAAGACTGGTCAAAAGTAATTTTCAGAGTCCAAATTTGATATCTGCGTAGACGATCATAGAAAAAGAGTAATAAGAACAAAAAGTGAAGCCTTTCATAAGGACTGCCTTAAACGAACCGTAAAATTACCGAAGGGTGTCGTAATTTGGGGATGTATGTCCGCTAAAGGTTTGGGACAGTATGAGGTCATAGAGGGTACCGTCAACGCTGACAAATACATACAAATACTTACGAATAGCTTATTACCGACTGTTAAGGATATGTACCCAGACAATAATTCCATATTCCAACAAGACGGCGCTGCTTCCCATACTGCAAAAGAAAGACGAAAAAGTGGTTCTGGGAACAGCATCTTAAAGTCCTATCATGGCCATCACCTAAATGCCCCGACCTAAATGGCATTGAAACACTGTGACATAAGATAAAAGGAGTTTTTGAGAGATGATCCTCAAAGAACGGTCTTTACTTTAAAGGAAAAAATCGGCGAAATTTAGGACACCTTTTCACCAGAACTCTGTCGAGGCTTGGTTGAAACAATGCCTGCAAGAATTCGGGCCGTAATTAAGGCAAAAGGAGACGTAACGCCTTATTAATACTAAAAAAATATTTTTTTCCGAACATTTAGTTGCCAGCTATTTTGTTACATTTTATTTGTTTTGTTAATTTGGTTTTTTTGAAAACATTGATTAAAACGTATTTTTTAAATTCCTTTAAGTTCTTATGTACTGTCAGCTGCATTAGTAAATATTTTGCTTCTGTATACATAAAACAGTCTAATACGCGAAAAATGCGTTTGTCCGAATATATAGTTGTTAGGGCTCGTATACTGAAAAGTAAAAAGTGACTATTTTGGCGTTTATGCCGTTCTGGCTTGGCGGCGTCGGTATGTACTTCATTGAACATCAGTTTTTACATGGAGAAAATGAACTCGGTATTGTAAATCGGGCAATTATAAATAACAAGACCCGCTCCTAAGAAGAGAACAGTCATCGCACACGAGATACAATTTTAGACTAACGAACCGTATATTCGAAATACTACTCGGCGTCCTAGTGGAACACAATGTGTACTTTATAGACTAAAGGGTCTGATTAACGGTGGTTATGCGACAGTTGGTAATATTACAGACGGCGAGCGATGCTTGATCTGGTTTCGGAGCTAATAGCACTCTGCACCTTGTTACACCGACTTGGAGTGGTGTTACACAAGTGACGAACGTCCTCTTGCTTTGCACATCCTGTGTCGGACATTCTCCCTTTGTTCGAAATATGTGTTGTTTTACAAAAGGCCTGAAAGTGAATGCATTTATATATTTTTCATAATGTTTTTCAGAAAGTCTTCATATAAATACATATGAGGTGTGGCTATTAAATAACCGAACTGCTGTTATAATATTTTTTATTCGTTACTAATTACATTGGCAACTTTTTCGTCTTCAATGTACTCCCCTTGGCGATACAACCTTGGCCATACACCGCTCCATACGACTTTTCCATTGTTGAAAGTAGTGCTAGAAGTCCGCTTCTGTCAGCTGGTTCAGAACCTCCGTCGCTTTTGCTTTAACCGCTTCCACACTTTCGAATCTTGTCCCCTTCAGTGTCACCGTATCTAACAAGCGTGTATCAGTGTCAATGCTGTTTAGAATGTCAGCGCCAATGTTCATTCTTGATTCATTTTGCTCGGGAGTGAATTTTTGCGCATGTTGAACGATTCAAGCAAAATCTGACGAACACATTCTTTATCGATTCCTTTTGTTTCAGCAAGCTCTGGAATGCTTAGACGACGATCCTCGCGGATTAATTTACCAATTTTTTCAATGTTTCCGTCCATTTTTGACGTTGGGGCAGCTCGGGGGGGGGATGTCCCGGTCGTTTCATCTCAGGATTAAATCGTTTAAACCATTCAAAAACTTGTGTGCGGGATAAACATTCATTTCCGTACACTTCTTTTAACATTGCATAAGCTTCTCTAAAAGTTTTCCCAATTTAACAAGAAACTTGAGATTAATCCGTTGCTCCATCTGAACACTTAACATTTTTTCGACGCGTCACTGGTACGTAGACTAATTCAAACGACTGCTACAGTCAAACTGAGCGACCTACTGGCTTTTCCAGCGAGATCAGGGTGGGGAAAGTATCACCAAACACAGTTCTGTTCAAACTTGTCGCGACACGCTCGCAGCAGGCTGGTAGCAGCATCAGTTCGGTTATCTAATAGCCACACCTCGTATGTTATAACTGCAATTTATGTTATAACCATAACATAACCATAACATAATATTTATTAATATTAATTATTTTATAACCATAACTTTACTGCAAAACAACTACTGAAAATTAAATTAGATTACTAGATTGACGATACGGGAGCTACTAATAGTCGTAATCGTCACTGCCACCTCCTGGAAGTCAATTTTAGCGCTTTAATTTATTTTAAAACACTTTATCCGGCTTTGTATTTTTAATAGGTTCAATAGAAGCTGTATTGTTCAGGGCGTTTACAAACTTCACGAAAAAAAACCAACATGTTATATTTTGGTAATGTGTAACTATTTGTTACATACATACATTGAAAACTAAATTTCATACAAAGTAAAAATATCTTGAACTAAATGGCACAGCTGCTTTGTAAGAGAAAATGTTTGAGAACCATTACCTGGGGAACATCTGGCAAAGTAGGAAACAAAATTATATTACGGTTGCACAAATTACCTTTTTTGTTAACAGCTTAGTGCTTATAATCAACATTTAACGTATTCTGCCATGCAAAACACGCTAACATTATGTCTAGTTAATTCCGCGTTACTGCAAACATATCTCTAATTTGCAACGTTTTTATTGTTTTTATCAATGATAGGTTTACTAGTTTACACATTACACGACCGCAAATACAACAATGCAGGCGGAGGTCAAAGTTAAGCGGAAGTTAAACTGCACACCTGATCTGATGTCGTTCGTCTTCTGGCCTGTTCGGCACTTACCTCCACTGGGAAATGGAAATCCGCAGTGGCCTAGGTCATGATCTCTATATTCATGATTAAACCAGTGACCGTTAAACAGTTTATTTGAAAATTGCAATAATTATTTTCTTAAAATTGGTGCCACTTTTGCTTTTAGATTTATCTTTGGCTTTTCAAGCTCGAACATTTTAAACATCAGCCTTGTTAGGCCATCACACTGACACATGAACAGCGGGTTATTCCTTCTTCAAGCTGAATATGTATATTGCCTCCTCTGCCTCCTCTGTGTGGCCAACTAGACTCATATACATATATATCTGCTTGGTCGAAAGTATATTGTTAATAGACTTGCTTGCTGTTCAACCTTATACTTTAACCCATTAACCCAACCCAAGTCCTCTCTTATGGATGATCGTTCTTTTTTGAACTATCGTCTGTCTTTGTCTGTCTGGAAAATGTGTCTACCATTCCAGCGACTTTTTGTATGGCACTGCAACTCTACAAAAATGTTATAGTTCTATTAGGATATTCAAAGCTCCGTCTTTGCCCTATTTCTCTGTCTTTTTATTCTTTATGTCCTAGTACCCCACCCAATGCCACTCAATTTCTAGTCTCCCTGATGTCTTCCCGCCTCAACACATCTCAATTCAACATCCAGTCACATATCAATTCTGAGATCTGGATGGAGTAGTTTTCATTCAATACTACCTGATTATCGAAAAATATGGAAATTGGCTGGTTCTAAGTTTCTTGACTTATTATTCTCATACTGAATCGAATTACGGTCACTTCTGTCTGAAATATTCTTACATATTTTCCCAGGTGAATAAATACAGAGATACAAAAGCATGTTCTGTGTCCCATCTGATTGGTTACTAGTTCGCAAGACTGTTTTACACTACGACCAATTTTATAATTAAAAGTTTTACAGTTGACAGTCAATAGAACATTATCAGCGCTAACACTATTGCCAACTTATCTCCGCCAAAAAATATGGATATTTTTCAGTGACTATAATGGAGACAATTGTCAATATAAACTAAATACGTTGAGAACCACCAACAGTAGGTACGATTTTTTTGAAGAATTTGCATTCCATTCCTATTAGAGACTTGCGAAAATGTTGGTAGCCTATAGGGTTGGTTGTCCCGAAATTACTACGCTGTAGCGTAAAGGGTCCGCCGTCCACATCCCAAAAATCAACCCCATGCCGCTATTTGAATTCACAGGATTCTGGTGGCATTTAGGGACTATAGGATGGGTTGAGAAGTCCGCTGGCTCTTAAAAAGACTATCCTGGCACACATTAAACCCCAAAAAGACGTGAGTGGTTGGTCGCTGTTACATCCTTTCAGCCCTTTTCCAGCCCCCTTGAGCCATCCCTCACCATTCATACAAGTTTTTGCATGATCTGACCTGTGTTAGATAATTCCATTGATCCTAATGTTGTTAGATAAATGGGCCTGGAGTTCCACAACTCGCTTTCCCCTTCTAGGCCATTCCTACACCAACTCCTCTCCAATCCTAGCTGGTTCTGCCCCTATTGGAGGCTGCGAGGGGCGTTCTTTTAGTCTTGAACTAATATCCTGGCATCACTTGAAGGCTCTCGGAGTTGACTGATCCCACTGCGGATCGCCAGTTAAAAGTCAAAAGTGAAATTCCACCACTAACCCACACCTGCAAGTTTGCTGTGCTGAGGAGTTGTAAGCAGGTCTCTTCGCATGCGGTGACCCATAAAACATTCCATCGCCTGCTTTTTTTGACCCACTCCAAAACATTTTTGAATGTGTGAAAATTCTTGAAACTTTCCTTGTGATTTCAAAGTACGTATCAATCATTAACACAGGTAAGCATTCATTTAGGTCAGTTATTTCATTCTGACTCATGTTTTTCTATTGCTAAACCAGTTCAGATCAGAGTATTATGTAAAGGTACCTTAATTAGCATAGAAGCTGTGATCATACCCTTATATTCTGTGCTTTTCGCTTGTACGAAAAAACTAACACAGAGAGGACGATTTGATGAGAGTAGACAGGTACGACATAAATACGACAAGGTACGTTTGATTTAACAATATATTTTTAAATATCTTTCTTTATTTTGGTAATCCTTTCGGATTCTTATATTTCTGTTGAGAAACCTATTGTAGAATTATAAATTCTAGCTGTTTAATCATATTTTTTTATTTCTTCGAGGGATCTTCCTTTCGGAACACGAGGTGCCCTTGAATTATTATAGGGCCGGTAGTGAACCGAATTTAAATTTTTGTATTATATGAACGGATATTTTGGGTTCTGAATTTTTTATGTACTAACAGTAAAGAAACCAAACTATCAACCTGTTAAATGAGGGATATAGGCTATAGACAATCGATACAGGACTCGTGGTGTCGAGGCCATTTTGATTTCCCAGTGTAGGAAAATTTGACGGCATCCACGTGGCCACTGGCTTCAGAATCACAGGTAAGGTAATTTTTTTCTTTTGTTGGTTATATACCATAGATTTAGTCAAATTTTTGAAAAGAAAAACCTTACCTGAGATTTGCTTAGCAATTATCTTTCGGTAGATATAGCTAGCTATCTCTCTCGTTCCTGTTTTAAGCAACAGGTTTATCTTAAGTTTTTTGGCATTTCTTTATCATAATTTTTAAGTTCCACAGCTAGATTTTATACTAATGTTCTGGGTCGCTCCACAGAGATTAACTTTAGTGATATTAATTTTATCGTTAAATTATATCAGCTGCCTGAGATTATACTGCTGTCCTAGACAAGGGTGTAGTTTTGCTCTCGAGGTTCGCCTCCGACATTTTTTTTTTGGATCTAATCATTGTAAAGGACCCCGCACAAAACAAGTGGGTGAGGGGGGTACTGTCAAATGGACTGAAAATTTAGTATGTTGTACTTCATGAGATCCTGATCAAAAGTCCTCATGGACAGATCGCCTCAAAATCAATACTTTTTGAGATACGAAGTTGCAAAGGACTGAAATATTGCAGCACCTGCAAAAGGCATGCTTGAGTGTATTATATCGTACAAGGAGTTGTTTAACACTATTATTTTACAACATTGATATTTATGAAGACATTTTCACTCGATCATTAAATTCACTCGAGAATGACCTTGAAATATGACAAAGGCGAAAATCAAGGTCATCATGCTAATGACGACGGTAGCATGATTACAGCAGCTGATGTTTGGATGATTTAGGTGAACTCTATGATATTGGATTATTGGGGTTAAAAATACACCAGTTTTTTCGTTTTGATTTTGAATGACCTTGAAATGACCCCTAGTTCACCTTTATGGATTAAGTAAACACCGAATTTGGATTCAGCGACCCCAAAAACATATACATCTACTTTCTCGGATTTATGTAATCGTTTTATCTTCGCTTGACCTGACATGACCTTGATTTTCGCCTTTAAGTCATATTTCAAGGTCATTCTCGAGTGAATTTAATGATCGAGTGAAAATGTCTTCATAAATATCAATGCTGTAAAATAATAGTGTTAAACAACTCCTTGTAGGATATAACACACTCAAGGATGCCTTTTGCAAGTGCTGCAATATTTCAGTCCTTTGCAACTTCGTATCTCAAAAAGTATTGATTTTCAGGCGTTCTGTCCATGAAGACTTTTGATCAGGATGTCATGAAGTACAACATACAAAATTTTCAGTCCATTTGACTGTACTCCCTCACCCACTCGTTTTGTGCGGGGTCCTTTTTGTTCGCTTAATCAATTTTTATAAGTACTGTTTGCAAAAATTTGTATTTTTATTCGAGAATTTTATTGTAACCAAATCATCAAGTCTAGCTCTGTTACTGGTTTTCTTCCAATTTTTCATGTAACATCGCTGAGCCACTGGAAATAGAAGGAATTCGTGCAAGGATTAGCCGTCAGGGAGATAGAGTCCGTGGACACACATCATTAACAAGGTACCTTGACCACCAGACTCGTGGAGTCACCTAGCAGTGCACTGGCTTAAATCTTCTAAGGACCTTCTGATCTACGTGTATAGCATCCAGGCTCTAAGGCTACAGTGTGGTAAATTCCTTCCACGTGTATTTCTTGGCCAGAAGAATTGTTAATCTTACATTGGACATAATTAATCAGAGCTAGTAACTCACTTGTAAACAATTTTTGCAATTTGTTTTAAATTTTTAATATGTCAATCCTATCTTAACCAATTAACGCCCAAACGGACACAAGTTTTCGTCCATTTTGGAGCGTCAATCTCGAAAGTACTGAAAATTTGGGCTTTTTTTAATTTATTTTTTTTTTAGTCCAAAAAAGTACTCTAACCTATTCCGGATTGTGGAGGGAGGTGGAGGCAATAGTTGGAGTTGATGATAGGATTTTTTTTGCCGACCTCAACTGACTCAAATCTTTTCAAAATGGCGGACATTGCATAAAATCTCATGAAATATGAATTTTCTCTCTAGTATTAACGAGAAAATAATGTTATTATGAGTTTTTCTTGATCCACAGTCATTTTCCTCAATCAAAACAATACTACAGAATATATTTGACTAAATTTTCAATTTTCAAGCGGATTCAAAATGGCGGCCGGATTTATCAAGAAATGGCGCATTTTTCATTATAAAAGGTAAATAGGAGTTTGTAATTATACTCATCTCATGTCATAGTAACGTCATTTCATGTTTTAGTAACATTTTGAGTTATTCCTGGTGAAAAAACTGAAATCCAATATGGCGGACATCATTCTTGAAAATTCAAAATTTGAAAACGGAAAAATTACAGTCATATTTTACGTTGAATTCTGATGGAAAATGTCCTCTCAATCTTTTTCATAAAAATGCGTTCTATCTGAGTAAAAAATTATTTGTCATTCTAACAAAACAAGGTTTTTTTCCGGTGTTGAGGTTCTCATGATGAAATCATGAGAATTATATATTATGCACTTAGGGATGCTCGGGCGCAAACTACTCGCCGGAAATACACAGCCTACTTGTTTCTCGTGGTGCATTTACGATTTTTTTCTCACACCCACCGGAAAGTACTATATACATACTATTCTTTGAAGAAATATGCGAGGAAGTTCCGGAAAAAAAAAATCGTCAATGCGCCTACATCCCTAAGTGCATAATATATAATTCTCAAGATTTCATCATGAGAACCTCAACACCGGAAAAAAACTCGTTTTGAGGTTAGAATGACAAATATTTTTTTACTCAGATAGAAGGCATTTTTATGAAAAAGATTGAGAGGACATTTTCCATCAGAATTCTACGTAAAAATATGTAATTTTTCCGTTTTCAAATTTTGAATTTTCAAGAACCATGTCCGCCATATTGAATCCGCCATCTTGGATTTCAGACTTGTTTCACGAGAAATAACTCAAAATGTTACTAAAACATGAAATGGCATAGGAAAAGTATAATTACAAACTCCTATTTACTTTTTATAATGAAAACGAGCCATTTTCAATCCGCCATCATTGAAAATTGAAAATTTAGTCAAATATATTCTGTAGTATTGTTTTGATTGAGGAAAATGACTGTGGATCAAGAAAAAACTCACAATAACATTATTTTTCTCGTTAATACTAGAGAAAAATCCATATCAATTCATGAGATTTTATGAAATGTCCGCCATTTTGAAAAGATTAGAGTCAGTTGAGGTTGGCAAAAAAATCCTATCATCAACTCCAACTATTTCCTCCACCTCCCTCCACAATCCGGAGTAGGTTAGAGTACTTTTTTGGACTAAAAAAAAATATTTAAAAAAAGTCCCAAATTTTCAGTACTTTTCTCCATAAAGCCATATTTTGTTCTAGAGCATTTAATCACAATTCTGCAATCGAAAGATCACATCCGAAAACATTAGGATAAGTGGGTTTTATTGAGTGAATTCATTAATTTCCCTTCGAGATTAACGCTCCAAAAAGGACGAAAAATGTGTCCGTTTGGGCGTTAATGGGTTAACCGAACTAGTTGTTTTGTAAACGTTTGGGGTAGGTGCTAATCCCGCACCCCAGGGTTCCATTGCAATTGAGGAGGTAACATTCAAAAACCGACATGTCCAAAATTCATTATGTTGGGAAAGTGAGAAAAACTATGTATGAGAAAGTAGTATAGATTTTTTAATTTTTCAAAAACAGGATGTTAGGTTATGGGCACTAGATGAATGTGTTAATAATAGAAGCAAATAGCTATTCAATTGTAAAATCTGCAGGGAATAAAATAAACATGTGGGTTTTTGTCTGGATATGGTTATGGACATGTCGACCTTTGAACGAACCACAATTTTGAACCGATAAAAAAATAATGAACTTGAACTTACTAAATGCAATTTATTAAACTTAAACAAATCATTGAAAGATGCCAGATAATCTAAATACTAAAATACTCAAACATGAAGGGCACAGTCCTCTTCTAGGCAGTTGCATCGCTCTTCATCACTTTCATCTCTTACATCATCACTACTTCCATCTTCATTACTTTCTGTATCCCCTCCCAGTATTTTCTTATAATACTCTAATTCTTCTGTAATGTCCTGCCACTTAACCGTAAAATCACCTTCTTGTCGATTATAGTGTTTTTCTAGCAATTCTGCAACGTCCTTCAATTTGGCTGGTTTTATCTTATTTTTGAGCTCCAAGCGCTTTAATTTAAACATGTTTTCCTTTTTACCATTCTTTACTAAAGGTTTGTAATTTTTATTGTCATCTTGGAAAATATAAAAAGGTTCTGCATTGAAATGAATGGTATTGTGCTGTCGGGTTTTTGTTTGCCCCATTTTCTTTAGGTATATTCTTTTTTGGCTTTGCATGGCTTTGATTTTTCTATAGACATTCTGGAGGTCTTTTACATTGTACACTTGCCAATCATTCCCCTAATTTTCTAACGATACCTTCTGTTTCATAAATTTTGTTGTACTGATCTGGGGGTGTTAATAAAATTCTCCTATTTTAATTTCTTTTCCACACGGCCAAAGGCTCTATCTGCAGGCCGATAGCTGTGTCCGCGTTCAGGAAAAATTAATTCTAAATTGGTAATATGTGTCTAATAAGTATATGTCTATAAGGCATCCATATTCTTCTTTCTCCAACTAAAGTAACCTTAATTAACACAAATTATAACCCAGTAATGATCAGATTACAAAGTCACACATAAGCATAGCAACACAGGCAGGGAACTGGCGACTTCTGACGAAACTGCGGACATGTCGTATTTTGAATGAATACCGTGATACGGCCATTTAATTACCATTGGACATATCGGTTTGTGATGCAATTTGTCTACAAAAGCTAGTTTGGACATGTAGGATTTTGAATGAGCACTTCATATTCGCACGCTTATAGCATATGAACATGTAGAGTTTCGGTTGAACTCGATTGCACTATCGACGGAGATAACGGTTTTTTATTGATTTTCATGTCTAACTCATTTTGATTAAAAATGGACATGTCGGTTTTTGAATGTTACCTCCTCAATTGTCTGTGGGTATTCCTAGAATTGTGTTTTTATGAGACGCCTTTATGAATCGGGGTGTACTGCGTTCCTCAGCCAACATTTCCACAGCGTGCCGAATAACGACCGCCGAATCTCGAAATAAAAGCCACCCCAGTTCGCGTCCCCTGTATCAAAAACCGCGAGAGTAACGCGTCCCCTGCTCTCGCGCCGTCCCCATAAATCTGTTATCGCGCCGCAGCCGCGGGCGAAACTCTCGCCGGAAGGGCCGTTACGCGGATGCGGCCAATATAAATCCGCATTAGGCGGCCGTCGCAACAGACCTGCAATCAGAAACGTGTTAAGTTCAATATTTAAGCTATTTGTTCGTCCGCGGGAGTTTAATGTCAAGCTGGGCTGCGAATGAACTCTGCCCCCTGCCAGGTAGCACGTGCGGGAAACGATATCCGCTTCGCCGCACACCGAGACATGTCTGTGTTATGCATACTAGAGATAGGACTAAACCATAAAAGGCAGGGCCGCACTTAGTACATCGTACATCACTGTGAGAAATACGAGAAGATATATACGGTGGAGACTTTAACTGGAATATATTCGCTAGAGAGGTGGTGAATGATTTTTCAAAAAAATTCCCGAGACACGTCAACTTTTAAATGTATTTACCTACATTTTGCAAGTAATGTGAAAAATATAGCCCTTCAGGGGTGGCTGAAACCACCCTCGACATGATTTTTTCAAATGTAACCCTATGGCTTGTGACCTCTCATTGTAAAGCTGATGGAAAGAGGAATCCAACGCACTGATCAAATTTTAATTTTTAGTATGTTTGTAGGGTTGCATACAATTAAAACAATTTAAAAATTAAATTTATTTTCAACGTAACAATTGTTCAAAATGTACACCATTCACTTGTTGGCAGCATCCCAGTGTGTGGTAGGTTTCGTCCCTTACATTATGCAACATTTGCGGTGTTATTTTTCCGATTTCCTCTCTTATCCTTTCCTGCAGATCTGCTATGTTGTTGGGTTTCTGAATGTAAACCCTACTTTTAAGATGTCCCCACAAAAAGAAATCCAGTGGTGTAAGATCTGGAGATCTTGCTGGCCACTCAATATTACCTCGCCTCCCAATCCACCTACCGGTAAAAATTCTGTCCAGATACTGACGAACAATGGCAGCATAGTGTGGTGAGGCCCCATCTTGCTGAAACCATAACCTCTCGTCGGTCAAGTTAGGGTTTAAGGGGTTTGGAAATAAATGACATAGCACTGGCATTAGTTCGTGCTGGAGTAAACGCAAGTATCTTGCTCCATTAAGAGTGGCATCAAGAAAAATGGTCCTACAATTCTATCTTGTATTATTCCGACCCACACATTAGTTTTCTGTGGGCGCTGAGTATGAAGTTCCCTTATCCAATGGGGGTTCTCTTCAGCCGAGTAACGACAATTTTGGCGATTTACGTGCCCATTTAATGTAAAAGTAGCCTCGTCAGAGAAAACTATCCACTCTAAAGATAACTGGTTTTGATCAATACAAGTCATCAATAAATCGCAAAATTCCACTCGTCGATCTGGATCATCTTCAAGTAGCTCTTGAACAGCTTGCATTTTATATGGACGTTTTTTCTCATATTTAAGTATTTTTAAAACTTTTTTGTGATTAAGATTACAATCACGGGCCAGTTGACGGGCTGGAGTGATTGGATTCCTTCTGTCATCATCAACAACAGCCTGCCTCTTACTCGGTACTTTCCTGACATGACCCATCTCTCGATATTGTGCCTCAATTTTACTAATGGTACCTTGATTTAGTGGTGGCAAGTCAGGATGCGTTTCTCGAAACAAGCGAACAACTTCGCATTGAGTTCGCGCCCTATCACCATATCCAATCATCATCAAAATTTCGATTTTTTAGTTATTCAGTTAAATAAGACATTTTCACCAATTTGAAATAACACTTCGTTTCAAACTCTGAATACAGCATACAAACTAAATTACTCTTTGCGGCCGTGTAAAAACACTAGCAAAAAATAACAAATATCAGTTGTGGCAAAAAATTGCTTGGAATTTTTTGTGGGGACATATGAAAAGTAAGGTTTACATTCCAAAAATAAACAACACACATTTTGAGTACGAAATTGTTGCGTTAAAAATAAATTAAACTATAAAATTACGTTTTAATTGTATGCAACCCTACAAACATACTAAAAATTAAAATTTGATCAGTGCGTTGGATTCCTCTTTCCACCAGCTTTACAATGAGGGGTCACAATCCATAGGGTTGCATTTGAAAAAATCATGTCGAGGGTGTTTTCAGCCACCCCTGAAGGGCTATATTTTTCACATTACTTGCAAAATGTAGGTAAATACATTTAAAAGTTGACGTGTCTCGGAAATTTTTTGAAAAATCATTCACCACCCCGCTAGCGAATATATTCCAGTTAAAGTCTCCACCGTGTATATGACACAGCGTACCTCAGTTATGTCTACATCACTTTCCATTACGTGTTTATATAGCACACACCAGAAAAGAATAAATAGGTATTATTGGATCGGTTGAAACTCAGTAATTGTTTAGTATATTGTGGGTTGGAATAAAAAGGGTACAATTGCATTTGTATCCTTTTTATGCCAACAAAATCTGTACTTTCGTTTACCAGATTTTTCTACTACGCAATATATGTCGATAAATGTTTTTAAAATCACTTGCACCATTTTTATTCCAATAAATAGGCATCTCACCTATAAGAAAACGCAGTTATCACATAATTTTAAAAAATTGTACTTATACCCTTTTTATTCTAACTCCTTCAATTGCTGTTACTAACATTGCTTGTACATACACTCTTAACTCAAAGTTATAATTCGTGTCGCTGAAATAAATTCCTAAATCGGCTAAGTGGACGGAACTTTGCTTTTAAAAGTTCAGCCAACTATTATATCGGTTATTCTCCGAAAAGCAGAAACAAGGAGAGGGAGTTTTATAGTCGAGCAGCCGCAAACGCTGCCGTCGATTGATTTTCTCTACGCCAGTTAAGTGCTCGACTGAAGCGAGCGAAATTTCAAATTAATGAGTTTGACAACGTACATAGTTACGTACCTGTGAAATTTTAAATGCAGTTTGGACGTTTAACAAGTATATTTCACTGAGACTCGAGTGCACCTGGTATGCTCTAGTAAACAAAGGCTACACCTATATATACTGTATTAACTACGATACTAGTGACATTACAGAATCAAGGGGACTGACAAGTGCACTTCTCTCTCAAATAAAAGCGAAACAAATTCGGGGTGTGTAAATTAAGTAACGAGACTGTTTTTTTTTTAAAAAAGTTTCTATTCGAATAAAATAGAATTCGGTATTGTCTCCTTCAAAATATCCTGGAGTGGGTACTGGAGCCTTCGGCGTAGAAACAAAAAACTGGACGTTTTCCACGAAACACCAAACTACTATACTTTTTTAGACGCGTGTTTCGCCAACTAAGTTGGCATCTTTAGGAGAAGATTAAAACTGTTTTTTTTTTCCTTAAAAATAACTTCCTTGGGAAGCCACACAGCGCTGGAGATGGTTCTTCCATTCCTCATAGCAGTGCTGGAACCCATATACTAGCCTTCAGCTGGTCGGTTATAGCCGTTTGAATTTTTCTGTGGCCCCAAAATGATGTCCCTCCAGGTGATTTTTCAATCTCGGGAAGAGAAAAAAGTCACAAGGACTCAAGTCAGGCGAATAAGGAGGCTGAGGAGCCACATGAATGTTTTTACTGGCTAAAAACTCATTTACTGAAATGACTGTTACAAGGCGCATTGTCGTGATGCAATATCCTGTTGTTTGGTCTCACACCTGTTTTTGTGGTTTCAAAAACCTCTCTGTAATAGTGTTGATTTACTTTCTGGCTTGGAGGCACAAACTCTTTGTGGACAATTCCCTGGCTATCAAAAAAGCAAATTAGCATGCATTTTGTAGAATGCAGGCTTTCACGGCTGTTGTCCAATGGTGAAGTTATTTCTTCCGGGTTTTGCCGCGGTCGTCTAAATGGACTTGACGTTTCGCTGATCATGCTATCAGCTTCTTCAGAAGGTTTCTAAAGACTAGAAAATAGCATGCATTTGTTATTAAACTTGCTCATTCTTGCTTTTTTGGGTCCTGGAAAGCCTGTGTGCCATTCCATTCCATGTTTTGGCGCTTGGTTTCCGGGTCGTACTCAAACACCCAAGTCTCATCACCATAAAATGGGAATAATTTTCAATCGATTCCAAAAAGTCAAGACACCTTTCTCTCCTGATTTCCATTTGTTCCTGCGAAAGATTTTTTAGATTCATTTTTGCGCAGATTTTTCTCATCCCCAATCTTTAATCAAAATCTGAAAACAGTGGTGTGATTCAAATTTAACTCTTCCCCCATCATTCGTGTCGTCAACCGACGATCTGAACGCACAAGATCTCGTATTCTATCGACATTTTCATTCAGACACATCGATTTTTGAAGATTTCCGCTCCGAAGCCTTCCGCTGCGTGGTTCATCTTCAATCGACGCTCTCCCTTATGAGAATCAAGCAAAAGTCAAGTTAAAGTCTGAAGCAAAACCTGATAGCACCCCGTTGCTCAAAATTGATGTCACTCACTTTTAAAACGCACGAAAACAGTCACAAAGAACAAACAAATGACTCTAACGAGTTCAAACTTTTACTGGAGGTGCATTACATGTTAACCTACAGCCCTTCTAAGTCCCGTCTCAGCAGTGTTGCTTGATCGGGCGCTACGTTGCCAGTCTCATTACTTAAATTACACACCTCGTGTAAGAGTGAGGGAGTGAACCAATCGCTAGCGAGGTGTTGAGCAGGAAAGCAAAATATTAGCGAATATCCCATTTCTTATTGGGGTTACCACATCAGCACATGAAGTTCCTATTAGAAATTTAAAAATTTGGAAAATTGTTTCACAGTGTTAGTTAAGTTTTAAATAAAATGAAAACAGTAAAATGTATCATAGGCAACACAGTTTTAAAAATTAAATTAGATTCAATTAATTGAAATTCGTCAATATAACTTTAAGTTCAAATTCAAATAACCCATTTGGATACCAGTCTTTAAGATATGTGGTCTTTAATGTTCAGATTACATACCTCCGGCGTTTGGGGTTATTGTGTTTGAGTTTATGGGGTTATGGAGTTACAGAGTCTGAATACGCCCCTCGACAAACCTCAGTCCTAAAGGGTGGGGTTTGAGGTTGCTTGGTCAGTAATTTTACATAACATTAGTTTATTATGCAATGCATAGCGTATGTCAAATATGTCCATAGTGGGCTGATTTTAGCTCACCATCCAACAGCTAAAATCAGCAGATTCCAAGACTGCGTGTATATTCATATGCGTACTACTTTGTGAACGTTCTGTAATCGTATTTTATTACTGTTTCATATCTAATCAAATTATTCGTTTGAATGGGTTTATAGAATTTGATTGCCTGATGCTGCTTGGATAAACTTAGATTCACTCCCCCAGAGAGTGCTACCTCCATAAATCCCTGTACCCTAGGAAGACGAACTTAACACAAAATACGTTTTTACTGGCGTAATAAAATGAGATTTTGTATGTAGAAAACGTTTCCTTTCAGCTAACTTCTCGAAGTTAATAATCGCCTGCCATTCATCTAAAAAGGCCGTCAGCTTCGTCTCTTTATTAGGGTTAGGTGACGTATATAGGGTGTGTCTGAAAATTCGTTTCTGTTTCGATTAAATTTTAGGTGGGAATTAACTGCTGAGCATTTTGACTTATTACTTCTATGACTCATATGACCTTCACTCCACTATGTGGATGTGAAAGTAAAAAGAAATATGTTGCAACAAAGTGTCTAAAATCGACTTTCAATATAAGTGGTTTAAGAACCGATAGTTTCTGAGATCTTCGACATGCAATTAATATCTACAGAAATGAAAAGGAATAGCTGATAGAAGCACAGATAAAACACAAGATAGTTACTAAAACACAACTAATTAAAAATACTCTTTCCTTTGTGACAGGTGAATCACCCTAAGTACGATTACAAGATACTAATCAGAGCTAAGAAAATTATTTTAAAAATAAACCAAGACACCTTTTATCTATTCAAGAAAAACTGTCCAAGGTACCTGAATATTTAGAAACCTTTAAAAAGGTATCTTGAGTTACAACATACTTTACAATGTGTCTTTAGACACTTCCAATTAATTTAAAATATATTTTCGACTTCATTTCGCATAAATAAATATACTTACAAATGTTTAAACATGAAATATACAAGTACGTTATAAACGATAATCTCATAAAAGCAATTAAATAAAATATGTAATACTGATTGAATTGATTAAATAAATCATATCACTATATTAATGAAAGTATGCCGCAATTCATTATTTAAATAGACATCGCCAAAGTGAGGTTCATTACAGGGTCGTATTTGTTAACAAAGTTTTATGGCGCAGGAATACGATGTGTTAAAGAAGGAATGTTCGTTGGGCCGCAAATACGAGAACTTTTTAAAGGCGAAAATTTAACTAAATTAAACGAAAATTAAACTACACTTTAGACTGTGTCAAAAAAACTTTTTTTAATGTTCTTTCGATTAAATGTGTCTCTAAAGTTAGTTCGATATAAAAAAAAAACAATTCTCCCAAACATTGAGCTCAATATCTTAAAATTGAGCTGGCGCATTGGGGGGTCCTCTTTCCCATTTAAAATACATGGGAAAATTTGTTTTGTTTTATTTTTTGAAATAAATACATGAAAACTTTTTTTTTCAAATTTTGGTTCTTACCATCTCATAGAAAATTTAATTCTCTACTAAATTGCTCTTATGTTTTTTTTCTAAACTCAACAGAAAGGAAGTTACAGAGCGCAGAATAAGGAAAAAAAAATCAGTTAATTTATTACAGAAAAATATTTTTGATTTTTATTTATCAAATAATTAACTCACTATATTTATTCCTTAATTAACAATTCTCAAAATTAATATTGTTTTAAAACAACAACAAAACAAACCTTAACAATAAAACAGAAATTAATTTTTGAATCAACAGTAAACAAATAAATCCATAAATCCAATAATTGTCAATTAATTTCTGTTTCATTGTTAAAGTTTGTTTTGTTGTTTTAAAATAGTATTAATTTTGAGAATTGTTAATTAATGAATAAATATAGTTAATTATTTGATAAATACAAATCAAAAATATTTTTCAGTAATAAATTAATTGATTTTTTTTCTCCTATTCTGCGGTCTGTAACTTCGTTTCTGTTGAGTTTAGAAAAAAAGAGCAATTTTGTAGAGAATTAAATTTCCTATAAGACGGTAAGAACCAGAATTTGAAAAAAAAATGTTTTTCATGTAGTTATTTCAAAAATAAAAATCCCCATGTATTTTAAATGGGACAGGGGCCCCGCCCAATGCGCCTGCTCAATTTTTGAGATATTGAACTCAATTTTTGAGAGAATTTTTTTTATATCGAACTAATATTATACACATTTAATCGAAAAAAAAAAATTTAAAAAAGTTTTTTTGACACAGTCTACTACACTTTCAAGGAAAGAAAATATGGCGTGGACTGCCTTCAAAAATGTGTATAGCAACTCGGTAACAATAAATTGAAGAACTACAAAGATCTAGTTGAAGAACTTATCTAATCTTATAATACGTTAAGTTGCAACATGTCACTTCTACTATAAACCGAGATTTATTCACTCCCTTTTGGAATTCCTCCCTGACTATTTAGGTGCAGTTTAGTCTGAAACTGCACCTAAACACACAGCGAAAGATTTCACCAGAAAATTACTCAAATTGAGAAGCGGTATAGTCGAAAATGCTCCTCAAACGTGTTAGCGGACTACTGTTAGGCCCTGCAAGCGAAAAAAGACAATAAAATAATTGATTAATTGTATTATACTTTTTACAAATACAAAACATACAAAATGAAATACTATATTTTGTAAAAAAAGTGATTTTGTTTTTTTTTAATCTTCGAAAATTCTTTACTTAGATCGCTTATGGTTTGGGTTTCTCATATTTTATATTCTTCTTCCCTTCTCTAAAAACTTATAGGTGATAAGTAAAAACCGAGCTCATATTTGAATTCAACACATTACAGTGGACACAAAAAAATAAAAAAATATCTGGGAGCGACAAAAAAATTCAAAATGCAGAACAGTGTAATTAATTCACTGGCAAAAAAATTCTGTAGATTTTATTGATAACATATGTCAACTTCTGACATATAATTGACGTTTTTATAATTCCCTGTTTCATTGCACATGCTATTCATAATGATTTTCAAATACGGCGCCCTATATATTATTTAGGTATATACAGGGTGTTCCACCTAAGGTAGATTCATCCATAACTCTGTTATTAGAAATTTAACAAAAAAGTGCTTTGGGTGGTAGTTGTCTGGAATAATTGTGCATATGAGGAAAATATTTTCAATTATATAGGGTGTTCCGTTTATTCTGCACGCCACCTAACTTTGTTATTTTAAATGGAACACCCTGTATATTTTTACATTTTTTTGATTCCCCGTTTAATTCTAGGTCGACTTTGTTAAGGGTTCCCTATACCTATCTCTTATAGTTTTTGAGATATTCAACTGTCTTTGAAAAAAATGACGATTTCAGCTCTGAATGAGGCCCAATAGCATTTAAACCATAAAAGATAGAAACCTGCGGTTTGGACGATTAGATTTAGCACAAATTACCCTATCTTTTTCACTATGAGCAAACTGGATATGTTATTCAGAGCCGGAAATATCGGACCCTATATTTGACAATTTTAAAACCTGAATACTATTTTTTTTTCAAATGGCATGACCCATATTAAATAGTGCCGTTGGATGCGAAATTAAATGCCCTTTCTACTGATATCGGGTTATCAATACTTATCTCCAACAGTTTTCCAAGATTATTCGATTCTTTCTAAAGTTTGCAAAAAATCGGATGTCTACAGCGTCACGTAGGCGTTGAAATTGCGTTGCTTATTGCACTATTTGACGTATAAGCCAAACTAAACGTCACTTTAGAGTTGACTAGATTTGACTTGTTATTTTACTGTGAAAACGTGTATCAGAATATTTGTGTATCAATGTCGCTGACGCAGATGGTTTTTGTTCTTGGTGCTTGCCACCGAAATCCGTTATTGACATCAAGAGTTTATGCACAACGCTATCCGGACATTCTTTTCAAAAACTAATCCACATGTGTATTAACCAAAACGGAGAATATTTTGAAGTCGTTGTAAATCAACAGGCTAAGTTTATGTAGCCTTTTCTTGATTGTGTTCCCTGTCTTTGTTTTGAATTTCGTTTCACTTGTGTTCTATTTTAGTTGTTCTTAGTGGTTTAGTTTTGTTTGATAAACTACTTTTTAAACATCATTTTGGGCAGTTGTTGTCATTCAGTAGGCTAAGTTTATGTTGTTTTTTCTTGATTGTGGAGTTTCGTTCCATTTGCGTTCTATTAGTTGTTGTTAGTGGTTTATTTTTGTTTGCTAAACCACTTTTGAAACATGCCAGTAAGTATTAATACTGCCAGTCCCAAGCCTGGCAAAATGTGAGGGAAAAGTGATTTTGCAACGCCTACGTGACGCTGTAGACATCCGATTTTTGCAAACTTTAGAAAGAATCGAATATTCTTGGAAAACTGTTGGAGATAAGTATTGATAACCCGATATCAGTAGAAAGGGCATTTAATTTCGCATCCAACGGCACTATTTAATATGGGTCATGCCATTTGAAAAAACAAATAGTATTCAGGTTTTAAAATTGTCAAATGTAGGGTCCGATATTTCCGGCTTTGAATAACATATCCAGTATGCCCATAGTGAAAAAGATAGGGTAATTTGTGCTAAATCTAATCGTCCAAACCGCAGGTTTCTATCTTTTATGGTTTAAATGCTATTGGGCCTCATTCAAAGAGCTGAAATCGTCATTGTTTTCAAAGACAGTTGAATATCTCAAAAACTATAAGAGATAGGTATAGGGAACCCTTAACAAAGTCGACCTAGAATTAAACGGGGAATCAAAAAATGTAAAAATATACAGGGTGCTCCATTTAAAATAACAAAGTTAGGTGGCGTGCAGAGTGAAACGGAGCACCCTATATAATTGAAAATATTTTCTTCATATGCACAATTATTCCAGACAACTACCACCCAAATCACTTTTTTGTTAAATTTCTAATAAAAGAGTTATGGATGAATCCGCCTTAGGTGGAACACCCTGTATGTGTATGTATATTTGAAATACCTATAATATTCTGAGTTTAGAGAGTTTTTAAACACTCAAAAACAATGACGGCTGAATGAATTAAAAATTATCATATCTCGTGTATTCGAAAACCTGTAAAAATTATCATATCTCGTGTATTCGATGTATCATATCTCGTGTATTCGAAAACCTGTAAAAATTATCATATCTCGTGTATTCGATGTATCATATCTCGTGTATTCGAAAACCTTAAAACTTTCAATAAAACCGACATGCCGACAGTTATACAAATGTCATTTAAAAATTAAATTAAAAGTTGACGTTTGTTATGAATATAAGATGATAACCAAAGTTTTTAAAACTTTACCTTCATAAATAAAGAAAAGAGTTAGGTATAACCTGGTCCCATGTTATCGAACAATTATTCAGACAAATTGCCAGATACTCATTTAGGTAATACCCATTTCTTCCATCAGTTTATTACACTCCTATAAAAATAGTACAAAATGCCATTGACCTGACGTTTTGTACCAACAAGAAACAACATTACACAATAAAAAATACCATTAAAAACTGCATTTATTTCATATTATGTAGTATTTACTTACCCTCTGACTGGCTACATGCTTTTTCACACTTTGTAGTATTACCGAGTCTGTGAGACTCCTTGCACAAAAAACTGTTCAGAGATTCGTATTCAGCGGGAAAAAATACTTCGGAAACCATGTACCACGCGTAAAACACGGCTCGTAAGCACAAAGTTTTCACTTTTCTGAAGATTCCTCAGCATTTTGCTAAAAATTGAAGGGTTATGGAGAAATTCTGACACCGGATTCGTATTCATCGTGAAAATACTTCAGAGACCACACATCACAATACATTTTAGATAACTTTTTTTGTGTTGCGGTGTAATCTAAAACTTCTCACATCAAAAATCAACATCTCACTTTTTTTTTTCAAAACTTAATACCGTAGTAAGCATTCACCACACCCATCAAAAGTAGGGATTAGTCCCGCAGAGTCTGTAGCCAATCAGAGGGTTAAAATATTCATGCGTTTATTCTTTCATTTCCCATTTTATAATCCCAATAAACACCATCATATTTCAAAAACAACGGCATGTAATTTGTTCTACTATTTAATTTGCTTTCAAAGTAGGTAATATACTGTTAGGCTTACAATAAGATCAGTATTATCCTGAAGTTTAGATTAGCTGCTAGGTGACTGCGAGCGGGACGTAA
The DNA here is from genome assembly GCA_029963805.1 of Aromia moschata. Lineage (NCBI taxonomy): Eukaryota > Metazoa > Arthropoda > Insecta > Coleoptera > Cerambycidae > Aromia > Aromia moschata. The sequence goes on from JAPWTK010000067.1 coordinate 924,970, forward strand.
TTTATGTTTTGTTGTTGCACACGCCTGCTCTAATAGCGGATGAGAAGCTGCAGCAGCAACTGAAAATACATATTTTGCTCCTGCGGATAACTTATTCCTTTAGGTACACATACTCGTCGTAACGTTATCCTTTCAGCATTCATAATTTATGCTGAAAATGTAACACACGCCGTCTTGGTTTTATGCATTCATGTCTGGTGAACGGGAGATGGTTCATAATAAACGAAAATTGTGTAAAATAAGAAAATTCCTGCTAATATTCAGGATTATTCACGTTATTATACAGTGAGGTCCAAAAGTAACGGTTAACTTCATTAAATTCATTATCTACGTAATTTACAATTTATGAGTAAAATCCTGAAACACGTCAATTTTTTATTCTAGAATGACATTTTTTTAGCATAATTTTATATCTCCCTCTCCAACCCCATTGGAGTGACAGCTACCCCTTTAAAATTTTTAAATGGAACGAGGGTGCGTGTGATAGCTCATTTGAAAGGGTTTCTAATTCTCCATCCAGCAACATAACATTTTTTTTATTTCTATAATTTTTTTTATTGAAAAATATTACATTTTTGATGTTACTAAGTAAAGAAAAGAACATGAAACAGAACAGAAGAACAGTTTAAATCAAATGTTCAAACTGGGCGCCCGTTGCTTCTTGACAATAATAGAGGCGTTGCTGAAATTCTTCTAAAACATTTTGTATTGTTTCCGGGGTGATTTGATTAATTTCTTGCCTTATTCTGTCTTTTAAATCTTCTGCGTTATTTGGTCCGTTGAAGTAGACTTTCGATTTTAAGTAACCCCATAAAAAATAGTCAAGCGGGGTCAAATCGGGAGAACGAGCAGGCCAGTCAATTTTACCGCGTCTACCGATCCATCTATTGGAAAAGACTGGAGAAGGTGAACGTTTGGGCTGGAATTAGAAATTCTCAAATTATCGGACCATATTTCTTTGATGGCACATTAACTGGCGCGTGTTACTTGGATTTCTTGCAAAATTTCTTAGTTCCAGAGTTAAGAATGCTTTTCCCAGATGATGACAACTCCAATAAAATTGATAGAAATGTTTGGTTTCGGCAGGATGGAGCTACACCACATTTTTCATTGGAAGTAAGAGCCTATCTGAATCAAGTGTTTCCTTTCTACTACACAGAAAGAGACAAAATAAGTCTTATAATGTCTATATTCATGTTTTACTACAACGTGCTCCGCGAGCAGCCTTTAGCGAGTCCTCGTCTAGAAGGTTGAAGGCAGAAAGACGGCAAGTTAAATTTTTCTGTCCCTGGTATTATATGGGCCATGTAGGGGTCGATTCCAGATGCCAGTAATCAGTAATAAAATATTGCCTATAACTATTCTTTATATTAATGGAAAATACTATTCGTGTGCTGAAATATATAATCATAATAAAGCTATGATTATATACTTACTATTAAAACCCTTTTTAATTACTGTTGTGTGAGAGTGAAAGTGTCTCGGAGTGTACGCTTTATGAATTAAGAAAGAAATCCTTTCCTTTGTATTATTATTTTATTTCACGAGAAATGATTTAGTAAAAAGTTCGGGGCACTCGGCCGCCGACATGAATTTCTATAAGCGCCTTCCTGAAAATTTGATGAACAGCCCGAATTATATTCGAAACGCTTTCACTTTCAATCCCCTGGGCGAATTGTATTTCTTGCGAAAGGCCTTCCTATAATATTCTTGAAACGTGCGAAGAATCAGACCGATACGCCGATTTCATCGGGAGAAATCATGTTCACGAAATTATCTCCTGGAAATTCCATTGAAACTGCCCCAATCGAATTTTATAAGTTTTCTATACCGCCGCGAATAGCGGAGAAGGAAAATTTTCCGATGCCATGCTCGATCAACAAGCGTTTTGTGCGACTGTTTTTTTTTACTGCGTCAACGTGTTTTAAAATAAAAAAAAACATTTGGGATTTGGGGTTGTCTTTATATAAGTTATACATAAGGCATATAACAAAAAATAAGGCATTGTATAATTACTAGGGTCCGAAAATGTGTGACACCATGCAGGGTCGGCAGTATCCACATCTACGATAATTAAAGTATAAACCGTAATTTTTAAGCGCCTTGTAAATTACATACGTGGATTTCTTGCCCGTGCATTCGTACGCCACTGACCGTGCCTGGCATCGCGCCGGGACTCGCGTGTGCGCCGTAGCAAGTCGATCTCGTGCGGAAGCTTTTAGTAGTTGACTCGCAGTTAACTCGTACTGACGCAGTAAACTCGTCTCACTGTCCAGACCCTAATAATTGCAAATTAAAACATGTTTTCATACTATTAGACTGTCATTCGGCAAATTCATTGAGTTAACATTTTTATTAAATGCCTTTATTTATTTATGTATTTATTTGCTTGTTGCTTTGTTTAATACTTGAAACGTAGTAGAATATAATATATTCATATGTATATCGCTCTTCAAGAGACTATTCACCAATCAGTCTAATCACAATGTACAACGCTATTCACGTAGGCCATGCCAGTGGCGTACCAAAAGAATTGTCTGCTTCAGGCATAAATATGTAGTCGGTATTATCCAAGTCTGGTCAAACGTTGGTTTACTGCAAACAAAATAATCCAATACTTGAAATACTTCACTGAAAAAATTCACTGTCGCGAAAATGAGATATAGAATACGAGATGTGTAAATTAAGTAATTAAACTGACAAACTAACGCCCTCTCTAGCTACACTACGGAGACGGGACTTAGATGGCCTTCAGTACAAGTTTTAACTTGTTAGAGGCGTTTGTTTGTTCGGTGTGACTCTTTTAGTAAACCGGTTTTTTCTAATGCGTTTTAAAAATGAGTGACATTAATTTGGGCAAGGGTGTGCCAGCAGGTTTTGCTTCAGACTTGGACACATCGTAACGGATACTTTTGCTAAACCTCAACACGCCTACGGAGGCAGTGTTTTTTAAGAGCCCACGTTTTTCAATGGTTTAAGGCATTATCAGAAGGAAGAGAGACGATTGAAGATAAACCTTGAAGATAATGGCTTTTTTATAGCCAGGGAATTGTCTACAAAGAGTTTGTGCCTCCAGGCCAAACAGTAAATCAACACTTTTACAGAGAGGAAAAAAAAGGCTCATGCGTGTGAGACCACACGTCAAGAACAACTGGATGTTGCATCACGATAATGAGCCTTGTCACACAGCCATTTCAGTAAACGAGTTTTTAAGCCAGTAAAAACATCCTGTGGCTCCTCAGCCTCCTTATTCGCCTGAATTGTGACTATTTTCTCTTCCCGAGATTGAAAAATCACCTCAAGGGATGTTATTTTTTGACCATAGAAAACATTAAAACGGCTGTAACCGACCAGCTGAAGGCTATTCCAGTATATGTGTTCCAGCAGTGCTATGAGGAATAGAAAAACCATCTCCAGCGCTGTGTGGCTTCCCAAGGATTTTGAAGGAGAATACTAAATTGTAATTCCATGCGAATAAAAAATAAAATAAAGAACCAGTCTCATTATTTAATTTACACCTCGTAACTATACTATAAATAACATGTATTTTTCAATCTCTTTGGCGTAAAATGTCTTTTATATGATACTACATAATTTAAATAGAGAAAAAAACGTCTCACTTCATGCACTGTACTACCTGTTTGGCATTTTCACTCTTGAATATCACTAGCGTAAACAAGATGCCTTGGTAATTCTGGAGAGTTACCAAGGCAGGTCAGTAGTAAATATTGCTAATACACAAATATGAAAATACCTAGTGCACAACCCGAACGAAGTAGTAAAACGTACTGACCAAGGAATATGACCGGTCGGATCATTCCCTCAAGCTCTATCTCTTTCTAATATGCGCGAGCACAGCCACCTGTTTCTGTAAAAAGACGCAAAGTAATATTTAAAGCTTTTAAACATTTCTTTACCATAAATGGTTAATTTATGTATCTCATCACTCTGGAGAAATAATTTGCTGTGACTATATTAGATGGTGGCAGAAGATTTACAAATAATGGCAACGTAGACATCTGCCGACAAAGCACGGCTTGTTTAGCTCGTTGTAACTACATTACTTTCATTTATTCACAGATAGTTCAGTTGCACATATGTCACTACCGTTCGGTACGACGGTTTGGGATTTGGCGCTTGGATCTTTATTATTATTTAGATTTTGTTGTTTAATTATATGAAACAAAGTTTTTCTTGTGATTTTGATCTAGGTGTCGTAGTAGTAGACTCAAATTCGTATGGTGAATTTTCTTGTACTTGTCATATCAAAGTATAAGAGTACCTACTATTCTTGATCCCGTGAAAAAAGAAAAATGCGCACGCCTCTGTTCAAGACCTGTATTCCTGTCCGGTGCCAGTCACTGAACTCGTCACACAGAGTCGTTAGACTGTAGGAAATACATTTCTGTGTGCAGTTTTCTGGCGCTTCACGCTATCGGTGGTCATTTGAGCTCATCTGAGTTATTATAATATGGGAGGAGCTTTTATATAGCAACATGGTAACATTGGCGAGTAATCGCGGTAGCGATTGAGGAGGAACTATAGGGTGAGACATCAGATGGTTTCTTTTTAAAATTGCTATTAAAACTACATCGTTGAAGATTTTTAAATGATTGATACTTTATTCAAGAAAATATGACTTCCCATTATTTATGAAAAACAATTTCATTGAAATCGTCGCCGCGGCTGGCTTGGCAGTAGTTCATTCTTTTCACCCAATTTTGCAGTATATTTTCGATTATTTGTGGCTCTATTGCACGAATAAATCGATTGATGTTTTCCTTCAGTGCGTCAATTTTTTGTGGATCGTTGGAGCAACAACGGTCCTTAACACGTCCCCATAAAAAATAGACCAACGGTGTTAAATCGCAGCTGGGTGATGGCCAATTAATGTCTCCAAAACGCCTGACAACACGGTTACCGAATTTTGTGTGCAAAAGATCGATTGTTTCATGGCTTGTGTGACACGTTGCTCCATCCTGCTGGAACCAAAGCTCGTCCAAGTTCAAATCGTCCAATAGCGGCCACAAAAAAATCAGTTAACATGTCTCTGTAACGCATTCCATTTACTGTAACGCTGTTACAAACTTCATTTTGAAAGAGGTACGGACAAATGATGCCACCACTCCAAAACCCACACCAAACAGTCACTCTTGCAGGATGCATTGGCTTCTCTATGACTACGTGTGGATTTTCGGAATCCCAAATCCTACAGTTCTGTTTATTAACATGCTCTCCAAGATGAAAATGAGCTTCGTCCGAAAAAATGATTTTTCGATTGAAATCGGCGTCATTTTCAAACTCATTTAAAGCCCACATGGAGAAACGATAACGAAGTAGATGGTCATTTTCCTTTACCTCTTGAGTAAGTTTCAACTTGTAAGCAAATAATCCGAGGTCTTTAGGCAATATTCTCCTCAGCAAAGTGTGAATAACATTAACGAGCTGAGGTTCTTGGGTTTTCACGCACACTTTGGGCAACAACAACAATTCTTCATAAGCATGCCAGTTTCACGAACTTTCCTTAAGAATTTCCTTACACCAGGCGCTGACGGAGCTTCATTTCGACCAAAAATTATTCTCAATTTTCTCGCTGTTTCTGCAACACTTTGGAAATCATTTTTCAATATATCTCAACGTTGTTCAAGCGTAGAATGATCCATTTCTTACAGCGGAGGTTAGACACCACATATATGTCAAATGTCAAGCGCGTCAATGTCGGCAATGTAGAAATAACACTCCATAATGCAAACCACTTAGTAGGTGGTCCTATTATCAATTTCTTCTGAGACATTCCGTATATCCTAGCGAACAGAAAATAACACGACCTCGTTATATACGACATCGCCTTTAATGTGTCAGAACCGTCTCTCAAATCCGAGGTTAGTGCTCAGGTAGCCCGCGGCGCTGGCGGCAGGTGGCTTAATATAAAGTGCGATATATTGTAGCGGTCTTCGTTAGTATTCATACGGGGCGGTTTGCCAGCAGTCCGATGATCCACCGCCGCCGTCGCTCAACGACGACATTTGGCCGATGCACAGTGTCGGAAAATCCTGGCCAAAAATCTAAAAGTCAAGTTCGTTATATTCTGTTTTAATTCAAATAGCTTTGTGAAGGAGGGATTCCTTCGTGTAATACTGAAACGACAGCTACCTAGGTTTTATACCTGCCGTTCTACTTGCGTAACCGTACGAGAATCGGTCTCGAACGTTGAGCATAACGTTCGTATGTTGTGAATTTTTGTTACCACAAGGTGTATTTCCGACTTAAAAAATGGAGGCTACTCTTGAAGGGATATTATCTATGCATTGAAATTCAAATTTTTGTATTTCTTATTATGGAAAATAAATGTTAATTCTGCGCTTATAATACAAACGCGCATGTTAAGGTAGCGAAAGAAAAGTAGGAAAATAGTTTGTACCTACAGCGTTCTAACACTAATCCACAATTTGACATGTGGGAAATATTAGTGGAATAAGAAATTCATAAAAATTGGCTGCTTGAAACAGCTTATTTCAGTGAAAAATGCAAAAATAGAAAGGCGCGTCCAATAGAGCGTTTTCGGGGCAATTCTAGATGTAGCTGCGTCAAAGCAGGTGTTCATCCCCGATACAATAGTAAGTCCCAACCTAGGGGGAAATGTATATACCTGGTGTACACTATTGACCAGTGGAAGGAGAAATATAGGGTGTCTCAATGTTCCGTGAAATATATGTTTTTTAGGTATTTTATACTAGTTAACCTAATCCAACTTAACTGAGGTTCTCTGCGATCAATTTTTAACACAAAATAATTTTAGTAACCTAATATAACTTAACTGAAGACACGTTGCGTGAAATTGTAGGTTCCAAAAAGTTCTTACTTTTGGCCCTCCATTTCTTCAGGAAGTTAGATTAAAATATTATTAATGAAAAATATAAATAATCTTATTCGAATCAAAATATGTAGTTTTTTAAGAAAATTTTACTTCCGGTTCTCCACCTGTTTCTTTCGGTAAGGAGATTTAGTTGAAATTATATAAGCCACCATTATTGCCACCAGCTTTTAACCATGGATTTGAACATGAAAGGCGTTATACATTAGACGTAATTAGACTTAACAATTTCGCGAGAAGTGGCATATAACTGTTATTTTGCAAAACTAGCACCTGTGTCCTATTAAAAAAGTTTTATTTTCGAACTACAAACATATTCAAGTAGGTATGTGCTGAGATGATATGACCTTGTTGACTCTTTCAGAGCTAATATTAAAGAAAATATATTAAAAAATGGATTCCACAATGGGAAATTCTTCAACGATTTTTTCCACAAATAAGAAGCAGGGTTATCATCAAATATGTTTACATACCTACTCAAATGGGTGCTACTTTGGTTTTCTGTTTTTAATCTCCAATTTTTGATGTTAACGAAACATATTCGTCTATCCATTTTTTAGTAGTTAAGATTACCTCTCAACGTCTCATCATTTATTTGATTGTGTTAGTAAGTGTAATGATAAATACGTTTTCAACGGCACAGGGGACTCAGGTGCTAATTTTGCAAAATTACAGTTATGTATTTAAATATTAGAATGCACAAAACAGAAGAACGTTTTACACGCAGCAGTAGTTCATAGTATTCTGTTTCTAATTTCCGCACTTCCGCTTCCGCACAATCTAAAAACATTCCTCAAATTCCGCATTCATGATCCACTTATATTATTCGCATTGTATACATAAAATTACACAAAACAGTGCTGTATTGATTTTTTTGTTTCAATCATCATCAATCAACTGAACGAAAAGTCAATGTAAGTATACCCAGTCGTGCGTGACAAAGTTCAATTTTCCACTTGAATGAATATTTTAAAGATTAAATATTTTTAAAAGACAACTAACCTATTTTAAACCAATAAATGTATTACACAATCATTTTTTTCAATAAAAATTGTACATATTCGTGCGAGAATCCAATTTCCAAACGTAGTTCTAAAACTTTTACAGGCGGCGACTTAGCCGGGACGGTTTCGCGACCTAATAGGGGCAAACGTGGTGAAATAACAGATGATGTGAATTAAGCGAAGGTGAAATAAGAGGGGTTCGAGTGTATATCTTATTCAGTAATCCAGTAAATTCATATCAATTCAGTCAAATAAGTAAATACATAATATGGGCGAGTCAGAAAGAATGAGCCAACACTAAACTGGAGATACTAGACACCAAAATATTATGATTGAAATCGACATGCCTTATACCAATGTCGCTGGTTTAAGAGATACAGCGTGTTCAAAGTTTAAATTTTATTCTGAAATTTCTCAATAATTGAGAAAGTTTTGATAGTATAAATCCGAAAATTGGTGGTTTTATGTTTTTTGGTGTGATAATTACGAATTTTAAGCCTGTTTTGATGTTGCTCCTAGAGGGCTCTAGTTTCACCGTATTATTTAGGTAAATTGAAACATTTTTGTATCTGTTGAGTCATGCGTAAAACAAGTTGAAATTCTAAAAGAACGTTTAATTTACAGAGAAAAGGTACTCTTGTTTAGGTTGTCTAAATCTATCGGTTTTTAAGTTATTTGCATTTAAAAGGTTCAATGTATTTCTTTGATTTTTTTGGCGCTGATATTGCCATGTTTTTTCTAAATAGGCTTGTGTCAACATTTGCTAAAACATATCATTAAATTATTTGATTATTATTTGTACAAGATTCCTAGCTAGTAATCAGAAAGGGCCACGACAACAATATTTCTAACAGTAAGATGCGTGATATGATTTCAATTTTTGCTCAGGTAAATTTTTAAATCCATTTTTTTAGTCCATTTGTAGAATTTTGAAAAAAATAAATGCTCCATCTATATCATTATACTCCAGTTCAGCAGTTATTGCCTCAAGATTTACCCGCTCGCCTACGATTTGCTCAGTTTCTACAAAATATGCAAACGGAAAACCCATATTTTCTTAATAAGATTTTATTTACCTTTACTACTTTACATTTACTAGACGGGGAGTTTTTAATTGGAGGAACAATCATTTGTGGGATTCAGAGTATCCACATACTGAAAAAAAAAAGACATTTTCAACATGAGTTTAAGGTGAACATTTGGTGTCGTGTAATGTCATTGGACCTTATTAATTGCCACCCAATCTAACTGGACCTCGGTACTTAAACTTTCCTCAACATAATTTAAACAAGCTCCTAGAAGATGTACCACTCGCATTAAGAGAAAACCACCGGGAAGTCCAAACCTAAACCCTCTGGACATCTCTTTATGGTCAAATTTTAAGGATTTAGTTTATCAGGAAGAAGTTAATTTTCTTCAGGAGTTGCGACAGAGAATACAACAAGCCGCGAATAAATTTAAAAATAATAGAAACAAATTGTTTAACATTCAGAGACATTTAAGACGGTGTATTTTAAAACGTATTGAGGTAGGTGGTGGTCACTTCCTACATTTGATTTGAAGTTTGTCATTATCACTATTACCTAAAATTGTTGTTGCTTTAATTGATTCTATCTATAAAAAATCATAACAAAATACATTGAACGTTTTATATGCAAATAACTTAAAAACCGATAGATTTAGACGACCTAAACAAGGGCACCTTTTCTCTGTAAATTAAACGTTCTTTTGGATTCTCAACTTGTTTTACGCATGACTCAACATATACAAAAAATGTTTCAATTTACCTAAATAAATTGTTAAATAATTGAAAAATAAAGAATTCGTAATTCTCACACCAAAAAACATAAAACTACCAATTTTAATATTTATATTATCAAAACTTTCTTAATTATTGAGAAATTTCAGAATAAAATTTAAACTTTGAACGCGCAATATCTCTTAAACCAGCGACATTGGTATAAGGCATGTTGAGCTCAATCATAATATTTTGGTATCTAGTATTTTCAGTTTAGTGTTGGCCCATTCATTCTGACTCACCCTGTATACGTCAATAGTACCTATTTACGCGTAATATTAAAGAGTATTCTGTATACGTGTTTCGCACCTCATACCTAAATTTGGCATATTTGCTCTGATTCACTGTATAATTTGAAATAACCAATCAGGCGGTCCTAGGTGGGATAATACATATCGAGAATGCCATAATGCATATACTGTTATGGGTGTATCGTTCCTAGAGACGAAACCCTAATCTCAGATAGGGCTTCCCGAAGTCTGTGCGGTTTATCTTGTGCTCCCACCCTTCTAAACTGGAAATAAATTTGTGTTCATTTTGAGAAAACCGACGGAAAGCAATTCCAATGTCGGCATTTTTTAATCAGCGATCCCGTCAAAAAGGACAATTTGCGTGGGGCCGTCCCCGCGACACGACAAACAAATAAATCCAGAGGAAGAGCTCCAGGCGAGCACTTAACTAAATTTTCGAAAGCCATTACGGCGTTATTCATTTTAATGGTCTCGGTGGAAACACAATATCTGCCGTATCGTCGGAAATAACCGAATTCTTTCGTTACCGGATTCATTGCGGAATTTGTCGATGCGCGAATGAAAGAGGGAGCTACGCGTCTCTTTGATGGGTGAGGCGGGTACGTTAACTTTGTTTGCGAGCGTCTCTCGGATTCGGCTCAGATTTCAGACATGCGAAAAGGGCAGTACGGTTAGATAATTGGATTGACTGCGCCTACCTGTGCTTCTGGAAATTCAAGTTTTGTATAGAAAACTTATTAAGCTGATTAAAAGAAATCTACGAACACCATTAACCCTAGAAAGATAACCATTCGTAAATTTCACGATGCGCGAAAGAATTCGATCTTGCATTTGCCTCGCGCTTTGTGCTGCGATTGTCAAATTCACGTTAGTTTCCTTATTGAAGCCCACGAGTGTAGTGCGCGTATCTGTTAATGTATCAAGCGCCTAGTTTACTCGTTTTACGTACGTCATTCGTAATTTTTACGACAGGTTAGTCTTAACGTAACTTTTTATTAGAACCAGATTATAAGTTTGTTATTTTATTTAGGAGTTTTTATATGTCTTTCTGTAAAATGACGGACTGGAAATCAAAGTATGACAGAACAAGGCCATTATCTGAACAAGAGCTTAAGAGCTGGCTTCAAGATGAGGATGAAGTTGGAAGTGATTACAGTGGATCAGAACAGGAAGATAATGTAGAATTTGAGCCATTCGAAGATTCGAGTAGTGAATATGTACCGTCCAATGATGAAGATTCAGATGATATGTTATTACCTGGTCCTAGCAAGCGACAAAAACGTAAAAACTATACAGGTAGTCACAATGATAGCTTACTAAATGAAGATACAGGTGGACCTAAAGATTGTATTCCTTTTCCAGAAGACGTACTGGAAACGGTTGGAGAAAAGTTACAAGACGTAGAAAACTTGAAGAGAAGAGAATGTGAAACAAGTTAAGGGGAATCACAAAATGAACATTTAAGGGATTCAGTAGCTCAAAATCCGAGGCCTCTCTGTGTTTTTTATGGCATGCTTAATATTGCATCCATAAACGCCTTCGTGATTTATACTCACAATGTGCATAACTCAAAACAGAGACCAAGTAATAGAAGGAAATTCATGATAGATTTAAGCCGAGAACTAATGATACCTTGGATGAAACATCTGCTAGATATGCCGACTTTGCAGCGGTTGATTAAGACCACCATTGGTGGTATACTCAAATTGGAACCATTGCAAGATAGAGCAGTTCAAGGAGTTGCCGGAAGAACTACTTGCCAAATGTGTTCGGCAAAAAAAGAAGAATGACCACAAACAGATGTACCCTATGCAAACGCCCTTTCTGCTTAGAGCATCGCGCACTTACTTGTTCATTGTGCAGCACCGATGATTAAATAAATGTCTTATATTTTACCAAATTACCTAAATAAAGTTCATATAACCTTGTTGTCGAGTTACTTTTTTATTTTTATAATATGTTTCTGTTATACAGATATAAAAAGATGGAATCGTGAAATTTACGAATGGTTATTCTTTAGTATAAGTTGAAATAGGGTTAGCCCTCTAGGGTTAAGCCGCTCGTAACCATGCGGGGTATTGCGGAGTAGCACAAATAAAGGACAAATGTTCAAAAAGTCATTGAAATGATACAATTGAAATAATAAAAATTTAATTTTATTTGAAAACCTAAATATTCAAGTAAAAAACAAATACCACAAATTTCAAATATCACAAGCGGAAACCATTCATTTCAGGCGCGCTGCCTGAGCAATTTTTACATACGTAATAGACGGAGAACGGACGATCGTTTTCTTATAGCACATTTCTTATGTTGCTAGTTTGCTAGCAGACTAGACTTTTCGTGTATAATGCCGACATATATCCAGGACAAAAATTATTACCTCAAAAAAAGGATTTATCCCGGTAAAGGAAAGGAGGACGTCTGGTCACCCTAATTTCAGTTAACCTCAGTATTTAACTCATGTAAATTAATAAAGAGAAAACTTCCCAAGTGAATCTAAACTGCTACGATAGTTCATGCAAAACTTACCCTCTTAACTAGCTGGAACCTCACAAACTGGATAAAATCCGTAGAAACTTGTCAGAATCAGGTACGTTTTAATGGTGGTCTCCTTAAATGATGTTCGCCGTGGTGAAAAAAATATTTTTATATTGTGAAAATGACCTTTCGACATCTACCGATGTAATATTCGCGTACTTCAAATAGTCTTTGAATGCACTTAAGGGCTCTGAAGATGTACCATCACAAATTTCTTTCAATCTGATGAAACTGGCATCTTTCTGTAGGACACTTTTTTTAACGCCCTCATTTTCACGTCATCTGTAGCCTGCAACACTTCGTTCTCTATTTGCAGTGTATCCACTAAAGGCAACGCACTGTGTTACATTTTTTATATGGCGTCGTGTAATTGTTTGTAGTATTTTAAAATCATTTCAACACATGTCTTGGAATTTTGTTGACTTTCCTTAACCCGTTTCGGCCGAAAACGTCACTTCCGGTACATCGCTCTTCAGCGCCTCATAACTAATACTACTTGCGACAGAAAAAATTGACAGCGACATATTTTTAAAGTTTAAGACGTGCCCTTTCCGATGGTGTCCATGAAATTCCTCCAAAAAATTATTAATTATAAATAAGAGCAGTTTTAAAAAAAAAAAAAATTTTTTTTTGCACGTTTTTTTTTTTAAATCAAATTTTCACGGGGGTTTCCGGTCTGCAATGGACCTGGAACCTCACTAACCGGTGGAATAAATGTTTGAACTTTAAGTATACGTGGTTTAAAGATCGATTTTTTCCCTTATGCGTTCAAAATGGCAAAAGGATATTTCTAAATTTTGATACTAATTTGATTTTTAGAAATTTTTTTCTCGAAAACAATTTTTTCTCGAAAGATTTTTTCCTATAAATTGTCAAGAATAAAAAATTCCTAAAATCATGCAGAGTATGCACTGGAATTTTTTTCTGATTCAATTTTTTTTAAATTTTCCAAAAAATTAACTATTTGCAAAATCCAAAACATTGCTCTAAAAATTTTTCCATTTTCAGTGCATTGTTTGAATGATTTTAAGAACTTTTGATTCTTGACAATTTATAGTAAAAATGCATTGTTTTCGAGAAAAAAAAATTCTAAAGATCAAATTAGTATGGAAATTTAAAAATTTCGCCATTTTGAACCCATAAGGGAAAAAATCGATCTTTAAACCACATATACTTAAAGTTCAAACACTTATATCACCGACTAGTGAGGTTCCAGGTCCATTGCAGACCGGAAACCCCTTGAAAATTTGATTTAAAAAAAAATGTGCAAATAAATCGCGTTTTTTTTAAACTGCCTTTTTTCATGATTAATAATTTTTTTGGAGGAATTTCATGGACGTCTTCGGAAAGGGCACGTCTTAAACTTTAAAAATATGTCCCTGTCAAATTTTTCTAACGCAAATGGTATTAGTTATGTGGCGCTGAAGAGCGATGTACCGGGAGTGGCATTTTCGGCCGAAAGGGGTTAATGGCGGCGGCCTCGTTGGGATTGAACTATAGTATTACAGCTTTTATTTGTTCAAACTATTTAGCAAAATAAAACTCTGCCTCCAACCACGTTCCCCAGCGTGCAAGAATCGGCTGTGGTGGTTCTAGACCTTTGGGAAACTGCCTTGGACCATATTGGGACACCTGCTATGGAATGCACGAAGACGTTTCGGAGATTTCAGAAACACTTTTTTAATATTTGTTATTAAGCAAGTTATTCTATTATGCATCTACCTCTGGAAAACATTGTCTAATAGTTTCGGCCACAAGATGTAGCACATGCACTTTACATGTAACATGTGTCATGTTACATCTGAATTCTTGAAGAGAACGACCTACCACACGCATTGTCGCGACACCGTCAGTCACAAACGTTAAAGGTACGACCTCATGCAGTCGCTAGTCGCTCGTTTTCAGCGACAAATGAGGTCACGTGGTATGATTTTGAATTTTCCGCCATTTTAAGAATCGCAGCGACAAGTCGCAGCGTCAACTTGGCTGCAATGCGCGACCGAAATTCGAAAGGAATATCGAAATATCGAAGGTTGATATATCGATATGTACAGACCCTCTATTCCTAACCTCTTTAAATAGCAATAACAAAATTAAACAGAAAATACCAAATCGTGCGAAATCAATTAATAAAGCATAATAATTAATGAGAGAATTCTTAAAATACAAGTGAAATAAAAAACAATATAATATGAGGGTCGGCTGATAAGTCCCGGGCCTCTCAATGAAAAACAACATTAAAAACATTTTTTTTTATTTATTTCTCAACATAATCTCCAGAAAGGCTAATACATTTGTCATATTGGTGTTCTAATTTAATTAAACCATTTCTGTAGTGCGATTTATCAAGGTCCTCAAAATAGTTGTTTACCGCATCAATGACCTCCTCGTTGCTGTGAAATCTTCGGAGAGAACAGGTGGTAGTCACTGGGTACTAGATCTGGCGAATGTTCAAGCAATTCGAACTTTAATTCGCAAATTTTTCCCATTGCAATGACTGAACGATGGGCCGGAGCATTGTTGTTAACACTCTAAAGTTGTCTTGTTAAAAATGCTGTCGTTCAAAAACTATCCAAGCTACTGACCTGTAAATATAGATACAAGCTAGTCTGGAGTAAAACTATACGATGCTAGCGTCTAACTGGCCTAGAATAAAAAATTTCTTGTTTTGCTCATAAACTTACGTTTGTTAGGGCATATATTTTCATTTGTCTCTAATTCATCCTCGACCACACCTTTCATATGATCGTCCAGTTGAACCCTCGAACGTCGAATTATGGTTTTTCCATCATCTTAACAAATATTTTATTAAATACATTATATCCCTCTCGCATTAATTTAATAATTGTTTTGTTATTTACCAAACCAAAACAAAGTTTAAAAAAAAAGGGCTTCCCCCCTGCGTCCCCCCCCCCCCCCTAATAATCCAAGCATTTTGAGCGGTATTTAATAATTGATTCAGGAGTTATACCAGAAACACATACCAGATAAAAGAAGTGGTTGTTATCGATATAAATATGCCCGTACCCTTCGATGCACGGATGATCCATAATTTCGTCGACAATTACTTCACATAGTCTACAGGTATAGACCACTTTTATCTTTAAAAAGAAAAAATCATTTTTACATGATTATAAATAGTTTACAAGAAAAGTGACGTTATTATCTTGCAAAAATTCCATCGCGTTAAAATTAAGCTGATATATAGTAAATATTTCTTATTGCTTTTGTTTTTATAATTACTGAATCCTCTTAAATATTGTCAATAAATCGTTAGAAATATTTCCCTCATCTAAATCCATTGATTGCACTTATGTATGTATTTATTCCATGAATGACAATGTACACTTATTGTATTGTATGTAGTTGTTTATATAGAGACATCCAAAAAAAACGTCATCAACTCTGGCTATGAACGAGAGAGATAGAAATAGCGGTCATGTCTAAGTTTTTCGGTTATGTCAACTTTTGACACGTGACTGTCACAATTTGTAAAATAAACAATAGCTGTCATATCATGTGACAGTTTTGATGAGTAAATAAGGTTATAAATTCGAATAAGAATAGAAATACGTCTTTTTTTTCTTGGCCAACTTTGATGACGTTTTTTTTGGATGTCTCTATATTATAAAGGTTATGTATTGAATGTATCGATTATTTCTATATCGATGTTTCGACCCGGATTTATTTCATCGCTCCTTTCCCAGCGACAAAATTCAACTTGTTGGAGAAGTTGAACTTTTACAACTTTGTCGCTGCGATTCTTAAAATGGCGGAAAATTCAAAATCGTACCACGTGACCTCATTTATCGCTGAAAACGAGCGACTAGCGACTGCATGAGGCCGTACCTTAACACTTGATATCTTGACATTTGAAATTTTGGTAATGTCTCGAGCACCACCCGCGTAAGTGTTTCGCCAGTACACTCAGTTAGTTTCTTGCTTGCCAGTAACAGTGGACATGTAGGTTTAAAATGGTCCAGCACACGAACTATAATATTTACAATGGATTGTTTTTTTTTTATTGTGTTATTTCATCAATACACAACTATAGCCGCGCATTTTTTAATACACATTTTGTTTTATTTATAACATCTTCCCGTGCAGTTGGTATATACTTTCATTATAGAATTTTTGGAGGGGCGTAACTTTTCAGGGAGGGTGTTTTCAAAAATTTTTTACCGAAAAACCCCCCCATTTTCTCATCGGAGACACCTCAAATGTTTTTCGAAAAAACGATACAATTTTGTTCTTCAAAAACACAAAATATTTTGTTTATTGTCTGGCTCAGCTGTACATACATATGTATATACATATAGAGTCGCAATAAACCTGAATGTCCATGAAAATGATAGGCCTTCTATTCACTAGTCGTCGTTGTTAGAGTGTATTATCACCTAATCATGAATTATTCAGTTAGAGTGGTTTAATAGAATATTATTTTCTGCTTTGTTTTTCATCTGTGCAATTAGATTTATAAAAAAATACATAATAAACAGTTGTATGAATTCCTTTTTATCATTTGCAGTCAGCAGATACTAATAATAAAAGTAGATATTGAAATAATAGTCCAGGCTAAATAGTTTATTTTTTGAAAAGAGTCCTGAATAAGGTTTCTCGGCGCGATAATTAGGTAAAAAATAGTAGAAATTGATTGTGTATGTTTTGGATAAAATCGGTATGTAGGAACCTTAGTAAAAAAATTGATAAAAAGTGCCGAAAACCGTTTTTTTGCAGATTAATGGACGAAACATAATTTTTTTCGTAAAACAAAACATAGCACATTGTATCGCTTGAAAAAAATGAAAAAAAACGAGTGTTTGGTGACCAAAATTGGTTCAGAAGTTTTTTGCACAAAAAAAATAAAAACCGATGAAAAATGTCCATTTTTTGAAATCGAATTACAAGGGTTCTAATTATGCTTAGGCTTAAATTGTAGCTTTTGGTCGTGCATATCTGCAGAAAAATTTCATGCAAAAATAATAAGAACTTTTTTGCATAAATCGAAAAAAACTAAAAAAAGGTCGTTTCGAAAAACGACTTGAACAAGCCGAAAAATGGTCGTAGAGTATTTTTTCCTGGGCTTAAATTACTCGTCATTAAATTCCCTACAAATCCATTATCTTCACTTGTGGGAGAGGTTCGTTCAATCGGCTGAAAAACGCGTTTGAAAATCAGACGTCGCGTTGCTTCGAGCGCTCGAGTAAGTGAGTGAAGGGGAAGTGGACGCGTGGTGTGGAAGCCTCTCCCGCCGTAGACTTTTGTCAGCGCGTCTTCAGTGGGAGGGGCTTCCCCCACTACGCGTCCACTCGCTTACCCGAGCGCTCGAAGCAACGCGACGCTTGATTTTCAAACGCGTTTTCAGCCGATTGAAAGAACCTCTCCCACAAGTGAAGATAATGGATTTGTAGGGAATTTAATGACGAGTAATTTAAGCCCAGGAAAAATACTCTACGACCATTTTTCGTTTGTTCAAGTCGTTTTTCGAAACGACCTTTTTTTAGTTTTTTTCGATTTATGCAAAAAGTTCTTATTATTTTTGCATGAAATTTTTTCTGCAGATATGCACGACCAAAAGCTACAATTTAAGCCTAAGCATAATTAGAACCCTTGTAATTCGATTTCAAAAAATGGACATTTTTCATCGGTTTTTATTTTTTTTATGCAAAAAACTTCTGAACCGATTTTGATTACCAAAAACTCATTTTTTTTCGTTTTTTTCATGAGCTACAATGTGCTATTTTTTGTTTTACGAAAAAAAAATATTTTTCGTCCCTTAATCCGCAAAAAATCGGTTTTCGGCACTTTTTATCGATTTTTTTACTAAGGTTCCAACATACCGATTTTATCCAAAACATACACAATCCATTTCTACTATTTTTTACCTAATTATCGCGCCGAGAAACCTTATTCAGAACTCATTTTAAAAACTTAGCACTTTTCTGCTATATTACCTGGCGTATAATAAGTCCGTAGAAACATTGGTCTTTATTTACTCAACAAATGAATAAAAATATTTCTTTTCACTACAACCACAATGAATAAAATTAACATTAGTGTTCTGTGGTACCTTATAGAATTAAACGTGAACTGAGCCTTAATTCTAAGACTAACTCACCTAATGACCATTTATTTCATCAGATCATATATTTCTAAAAAGTCATGTATATTTACACGACTCCTGTTTATTTTTAAAGAAAATTTAAACCTTTACAAACCAATAGCAACGGTGTTCGTACAGGAAAAAAAGTACTAACCGTAAACCTGTTTATACGAGGTGTGTAAATTAAGTAATGAGACTGGCAACGTAGCGCCCGATCTAGCAACACTGAGGAGACGGGACTTGGAAGGGCGGTACGTTAACATGTAATGCACCATAGTACAAGTTTGAACTTCTTACAGTCATTTGTTTGTTCTTTGTGACTGTTTTCGTAAACCGGTTTTTTCTAATGCGTTTTAAAAATGAATGACAAAACCAGGTTTTGCTTCAGATTTAGACACAGCGCAATGGATCCTTTCGCAAAATGTCAACAGGCCTGTAGAGACAAAGCATTCTCAAAAATAAACGAGTCGAATCCTTGTAATTTTTTTCTCTCCCAGAGATTGAAAAGTCACCTCAAGGGACGTCATTTTGAAAACGTAGAACGGCTGTAACCGACCAGCTGAAGACTATTCCAGTACATGCGTTTCAGCACTGGTATGAGGAATGGAAGAACCGCATCCAACGCTATGTGGCTTCCCAAGGAATTTATTTTGAAGAAAACAATACTGAATTGTGATTCTATTCGAATAAAAAAAATTTAGAAATATCAGTCTCATTACTTAATTTACACACCTCGTATGTAATAAACTCCTTAATTCAATTTAATAATTCAAAGACTACCTGCTCCACGCGATATATATATATATATATATATATATATATATATATATATATATATATAGATATATAGATACTTTACTTTATCCTTCTATACTATACTTCCTGAAGTATGCCAAGTTTCAAGAGAATAATTTACAAGCTTACGTAAAGTTATCTTTTTCACATTGTAGATGAGCCTACGCTAATACAAAATACGGCTTAATAGAAGATTATGAAAAATGAGATAGCAGGAAACGTTGCTCGACTTTATGGTATTAAATTACAAAGAATCCAATTTAATGAACAATGAACATCTTAATTGGACTGTAAAATAAGCAGTCTTATTTCGTTTTCATTTCCAATTAAGGTGGCTGTCATGTGGGTTTCGTGTTTGTTTGCAAAATATATGCTTTGTTACAGGTATGTAATGGAAGATCAAAGAGTTTTGCACAATAATCATAAGTTAATACTTTTGGTTTAAACATACACTTTTGTATATATGGGGCATTTCACGCCAACTAAGTGAGGTCAAAAAAAATTTCTGTTTGAAACATATCACAATCGATA
Source organism: Aromia moschata (assembly GCA_029963805.1). Classification (NCBI taxonomy): domain Eukaryota; kingdom Metazoa; phylum Arthropoda; class Insecta; order Coleoptera; family Cerambycidae; genus Aromia; species Aromia moschata. The sequence continues at coordinate 944,867 of JAPWTK010000067.1, forward strand.
GTACTTGCTAAAAAACTAACTTACCTAAAATTTTAGATTTTTTGAGCCACAAGGAGAGGGATGGTGAGGGTGAGAAAACACAAATTTTCGTTTCAACTCTAAACTTTTAATTGTTCTCGGTAAACAAATGAAAAACATTAAAAAAGTGTTGCAATGGTTTTCGATGTGTTGTTTTGCGTAGAATACGATAAAAATATTTTCAAAATTATTGGGGGTAGTTTTCACCCTTATTTTGAGGATTGAATGTTTAAAATCGAAATTTCGAAAACTTTGACACAATATTTTTTAATTTTTTTTTTATTTAATTTCTTTCTTTGTTTTTGTACTTTCGATTAATTTTTAATTCATAATGGGCGTCGACCAGGAACTGGCCCAAAAAACGGCCCAAAGGTGAAAAAACGTGGTTTTAGCGTATTTTCTCATCCTGTGAGATAGTAAATGGCAAGTGAATAATATATTCCAAGGTTTTTGGGGTCGTTGATTACGAATCTAACGTCAGATTTTCAAAAAAAAGGGGGAACCAGTATGGCAGTCAACTTTTAAAAAAATGGCTAAATTTTGAAATTTAAAAAAATACCGTCGTATTGTACGGGAAATTTTAAGTCGAAAATGTATGTGACGAATTTTTGTCTAAGAGCCAAAATCCTTGGTTAAAAAACCTTTTTTTTATCAAGAAAAAATTCATAAAGTTGAAATGTTGGTAATACCGTATTTACTATTACATGTTTAAATTATTCTTTTTAACTGGGTTTAAGATCTTTATTAACTATTATAAATATGAAACACATAAAAAAAGTTAACGTATAACACAATTTATATAAATTTAAACAATTTATAGTTTATGTATGAGCTGGAATCGGAGTAAGCTTTTTGCTCTTATCCAACCATCATTTAAAGCAATTAAACAATGTTTTTGCTGTTAACAAAGTTTTTTATTCTTTTACTGCACTTGAATCTTTTATTTAATTTTTCCACGCGTTCGGGCATACAAGTTAGTCACCTTCAACGGCTAGTTTATTTACATGAAGAATTACGTATTGTTAAATTCTCTACGTATAGATAACTAGCCTAGATAAGTATATGTTTATAGTAGTCTATATTTACTATTTTTTGTTAAAAATATTAGATCAAGAAACAACCAAAGAAAACTATATCATGTGAGAACTTAATATACATATTTTTAAATTTCAAAATTTAGCAATTTTTTGAAAGATTGATCGTTACATTGGATCCACCTTATCTTTTGAAAATCTCATGTCAGATTTGTACTCAGCGATTGTAAGAACGTAAGAGATGTCAACTAATTGTTTTAAAAAATATCTTAAACCCAGTTAAAAAGAATAATTTAAGCCTTTAATAGTAAATACGGTATTACCAACATTTCAACTTTATGAATTTTTTCTTGATAACGGAGCCACCAAAAAAAAATTCATCAAATACTTTTTCGATTTAAAATTTCCCGTAGAATGCGATGGTATTTTTTAAATTTCAAAATTTAGCCCTTTTTTTTAAAAGTTGACTGCCATACTGGATCCGCCATTTTGTTTTTTGAAAATCTTATGTTAGATTCGTAATCAGCGACCCCAAAAACCTTGGAATATATTATTCACTTGCCATTTACTATCTCACAGGATGAGAAAATACGCTAAAACCACGTTTTTTCACCTTTGGGCCGTTTTTAGGGCCAGTTCCTGGTCGACGCCCATTATTAATAAAAAATTAGTCGAAAGTACAAAAACAAAGAGACATTAAATAAAAAAAAATGAAAAAAATACCGTGTCATAGTTTTCGAAATTTTGATTTTAAACTTTCAATCCTCATAATAAGGGTGAAAACTACCCCCAATAATTTTGAAAATGTTTTTATCGTATTCTACGCAAAAAACACATCGAAAACCATTGCAACCTTTTTTTAATGTTTTTCATTTGTTTACCGAGAACAAATGAAAGTTTAGAGTCGAAACGAAAATTTGTGTTTTCTCACCCTCACCATCGCTCTCCTTGTGGCTCAAAATATCTAAAATTTTAGGGAAGTCACTTTCTTAGCAAGTACTATAGATTCTGATATGTTTCAAACACAATTTTTTTTGACCTCACTTAGATGGCGTGAAATGCCCCAATACATGTAAAATATACTGAATCCGATTATTTTCAAAAAATGTTCTAATAATTTATATCTTATATTCAAATAGTTTAACCCAAATGTTCTAAAATGTTCCATTTTCAATCAATAAAAAATAATGCACTGAACGTAACAACAACGTAAAAAATATCTTGAACAAAGGAAACAAAGCAATATATTGTATTCACTTAAAAGTAATTCGTCACGCTGTATCTTAAATTCTATATGTTGTCTTAACAAACAGACCATACAATTTTCGTGTTCTGACTTTTGAAAAACATGTTACAACAAATATCAAACGGGTTCAAGGTAAACTGCTCGTCAAAATTAGCGTAACACTTTTTAGATTCTATACACACACAATAACACAATTGTTTTGTTAGCTCACCTTGTACACAAAAGACTCTCAAATTGGTAGCTCTAGTCACTACGCTTTGGCTTAAGGGGTAACGCCACTCTAGAATTTTCAAAAAAATCGTTTTTTATTTTTTTGGCTTAAACAACGCTTTAGGCCCTTAAAAATTATATCCTATGGGTGTAAAATATGTACTTAGAACCATGTTTTATTTCATATAAACGGGTAGAGACTTCAGACTTAGGTACACGCATAATTTAACAGAACTATCTCAAAAATGGTTTTAATACATACCATATAAATAGATAGTCTGGTAGAACTTGTACTGATCCTATTACGCTTCAAATTCCATTTACATACGTGTCATTATTCCTGATTTAGAGATTTTTTACAATCACACACCTATGAACGCTACATTAACGCTACCTACACCTCGAACAGGCTCTAGTATTGACGCTCAAGCTAAACAAAACTATCGCAACTTATGTCATTAACAGAATGCGATGAAATACAAACATCAAACAAGTATGATCGATAAAGTTCAGCAGGATATAATTAAAGCGCTATTGAGGCAACTGATAAATCAATATTATGACGGAATAGGGAGATTGTTCAATATTTGCGTTAATGAAGTGGTATTTGTTTAACATCAATTAACCTTTCACCAGTCATTGTCCCTAACGGATTGTATCTTATTGAAGTATTATATGAAATTCAAAAGTAGCTACTCAGCTACACTAGCTACACTACTACGTACAAAAATTACCCGGAAATTGTAAAAAAAAGCACATACATTTTTACTTATTCATCAAAATTTATTTTCTCCCCTTCAATGTAGGCTCCATCCAGTGCAATACAGCTATTCCAACGTTTAACCAATCCTCCATACACCGTTCATAGGCCGCCGATCGCATTCAGCTTCTTTAGCGAACTTTGTTTGATGACCTCTATCGTTTCAAAACGGCGGCCCCGTGGTGGAAATTTTAGTTTTGCAAATTACACGGAGCCATATTAGGTGAATACGGTGGTTGGTCGTATTTATTGAGTTTTTGGCCTTATATTTAGTCACAATCGTAGCTCGGTGAGATGGCGCGTTGTCGTCGTGCAAAATCCAAGAATTTTCCTTCCACAATTCCGGCCGTTTCCGACGGATACTTTCGCGCAAACGCCTCAAAATGCCGAGATAATACTCCTTATTGGAGTCTGTCCTTCCTGAAGATATTTGGAATGTACCACGCCTCGATAATAAAAAAAACCTGTCAGCATCACTTTCACTTTGGACCGACTTTTGGCGCGGTTTTTTCGGTTTCAGCTCATTATCATAGCGTCATTCCGATGATGGACGACTTGTTTGGATGTCGTACTCGTAGACTCATGTTTCGTCTCCAGTTATGATGCATTTCATGAAGTTTGGTTCACTATCGGCTCTGGAAACCATGTCAAGAGCAAGCTCAGATGTTCTTTTTGAAGAACATTGTGCTCTTTCGGAACCAGTCGCGCAGCAACGCGTTTCATGCCCAAAATATAACTCAAAATACCATGATCTGACATTGTCGATATGTCACACTCTTGATCCAACTCTCTAACACTCATGTGGCGATTTTCAAGAACTAATGTTTTGATTTTGTCGATGTTATCGGCTATCGTAGAGGTCGATTGCCGTCCGGAGAGAGGCAAATCTTCGACGATTTCACGGCCCGCTTTGAACTCCTTATACCATTCGTAAGCCTGTGTTTTGGATATACACGAATCACCAAAGGCCATATTTAACATTTTCAATTAATCGGCACACAAAATTTTAAACAAACGCGTTGTTCCACTATTTTTTCCAGTGTACAATTCGCCGAGCACACTTAAGGTCGTCTATTACTGACAGCTGCTGTAAACACACTGAGTGACAGATCGCACTGTAAACAGTCTTGGGAATTAAGGAAGGGGCTACCAACCTGAAGAAAAAACATTTTACCGATTCCTTTTAAGCGGTTCATTTAAATCCAATTTTCCGGGTACTTTTTGTACGTAATTTATAATACGTGCATCCACAAGGTTGTCATTTGGTATAATCCAAAACGTTTTATTTCACGATTTCATGTTTGCATATCAGTTTCGTAAATACAATTTTTTGAAAAGGGATTATGGAGACCTAACACTGTATTATTTGGAACCAACTACTGTAAAAATTTATAGTATTATGTATTGCTTATTCGGAAAGATTCCAAAGACAGTCCTCGAAAACTTTGTAATGTAGTGGATAAAGTAAATTGACACGATGAACCTTCATCCACAAGAAATATTTTGAAATATATGTATTATTATATAGCTGCATTAAGTCTTCGAATCACCAAGGCCACAGAAAAACAATTAAAGTAATATTATGTCTATAATTTGTAACTAAAAACGTCATCTTTTTTTAACCTTAAAAAAGAACGTCGAAAGTGAGACTATAGGTAATTTGGATTAAATGGAAATAAAGATTTGTTTTATAAACAATGTTATTAAAATTCCATTATTAATATTATTAATGTCCAGAATTAACTATTACCTCAAAAAAGTCAATACTCCCTCAAAATTTTGAGATAGGGATAAGAAATGAAAATTTCACAAAATACGCAATTTTTGTTCCAAGAATATATTTCTGGGGGGTTTTCGAGGTTGCTGATTTCAAATGTCAATGTACCCTAGAGGTGAAAATCGAGTATAACAGGGGTTGAAGGGGGAATTTTGTCAAATTTTCATTTCTTATCCCTATCTCAAAAATTTTGAGGGTATATTGACTTTTTTTAAGCTGGATTCGAATTCAGCGTCGAAAAATACATGTGGGATCATGTGGAACTTGTCCAGGATCATGATTTTTTTTGGATAGCTGTACACAGAGAAAAGTGCCCTATTTATTAATTTAATGCTTTTAATTAGATTTTAAAATACGTCTGAAACTGGTTCGCTGTGAGGAGTGATATAAATACTACCAAGCAAGTAAATATAGCCCTATAAATTTGAGGAGGATGAAAATATTTTGGACAGAAGAATGTTGAAACTATGTACTGGCCCAAGTTAGAATAACATTCCTGAGAGATTGCCACGCATTTAACCCCCAGTAAAACACAACCTAACCCCGTTATTTTACAATAATCAATTTCGATCTCAACCATTTTATGTTAATGAAATTTTTGCCAAATTCCCAGCGAAATTAACTGGTGCCTGTATTTATTACCCCAAATATTACATTTTTCTTTCGATCCGGAATATTTGCATTGGCTAATGTGGGTGGAAATAAGTGATTAGTTCATGTAAACAAGACAGTTAGCGACTTAATGGGTCATATATGAAGCCATAAAAGGAAATTTCTACGATAGCGATATCTCTGATATCACTTTCTCGGTGTGGTAATGTATCACTCCAGGTTTAATAGTATTTTCACTTACGGGACAATGTCTACGATATGCTTGTCGAAAAGCTCTTCTGACCGACAAACCGTGAGAAGAAATATTTTATGTTTTTGTAGTGATTGGTTTTTGTGATAGGTTTTTGCATGCTTTTTACGTATACAGACTTAGCCCCCCCCCCCCCCCCCCGCTATTTTTACAGCTACATTTTTTTTTGCAGGGATAACTTTTTTCAGGGATAGCTTTTAAGGATTTTCGTTACTTGTTAAATTCCACTTGTTCTTATAATTACATGCAATGATATTACATGTACTTTCTTACACTTTTTTTTTAAATACTGTGCATCGAATATACAGTATGTCACAAGTTTTCTTAGGGTTTTGTTAGGGTTTTCTTAGAGTTTTGTAGAAAAAGTGATTTTAGGTAAAAAAAAGATCATATCATGTGAAACGCTTAGCTTTTGACATGTCAGGTTTTAAACTTATTTTATTCTTATTATTCTTTCTTGATTTTTTTATGTATTTTTTCTAATCACAATCAGTAACAGTGAGAGCCACAAAATTCCAATTGTATAAGTGATTATTTAATTACAAAATCAGTGACGTGCGTATGTTTCAATGCCCCCTTTTTAACCCTTTAATGCCCAAGTGCACTGTCAAGAGACATGAACTTATAGGGTCATATTACTGATAGAAAAAATAAAGAAAAAATAACTAAAACCATGTATTCCTATGTTTTCGAGGTCGCTCTTTCGAATGAAATCGTTACAATTTGCAAAAAAATCGATGTAACCTTTTTTTTTTCAAGATCCTTTTTTTCTAAATCGCAATTTCAGCTATGTTATCGTCCTTTATACCACTCAAAAACAAATATAAACGTGCACTCGAGACGTGTACTTGAAGGAAACGCAACGAGAACAATTTAATTTTCTCATTTTTGAGGTTAGAATAACTAGATATGGCAAAATTCAAAGGGTGATATTTCTCGTTTTTTACCAGTTGCGGGATCATTGATATCAATCATATAACAACTCAAATTCATGATTTCTGTTTAATATCAACACTAAAATATACTTGACCATAGGCGTATTTTGCTTTTTTAAGTTGACCGATTTTTTTCAGAAAAAACTCTTTTGAAATAAAGTTACTTATTTGAGAATCGTAACTACCTTTATTTACTTATAACTTCTTACTGCTGAACTAGATTACACTTTTTAGGCTTACTCAATATTTAGTTTTGACATTTTAATAAAATAGATTATACAAAAAAAAAAAAGGACAAACTGCACAGGGACGGAAAACAGCAAATGTAACCATTTTGAAATAAAATTAGAATGGGTTTGAACATAATAGATACCTAACTTTGTCTTTGATATAGCAAAAAAAATGAAAAATAAGGTAATAAAATTGTTTATTATTATAATCTATCATATAAATAGCATAAAAACAATCGTTTGAAATATGGAACCTAAACTTTAATGAAATCCAAATGTAACTTTTTAAATACAAACTCTCACTGATTTAACGGTACCTTGCTGGGAATATGCTGAGAATATTGCACATATCACTGTATATCTTGCTGCCTTCTGCTGGTCTAAAGTCGATATTTACATACATGTCACTTATTTTTTTAGAAATTAGACACATTCTTTATTGGCAAACTGAAAGACACTGAAAAAAATGATGTTGATCCTTTTCTTCCGAATGAACTATATACCTAATGAGCTATCCACTGCAGTGAGTATAAAAATATTGACATTGACCTCTGAACAGTGATCAAATTGTTCCTCGCTCGTATGAATTCCTACGAACAGGTCACAATTTTTATTCACATAAATGTATAAACAAGAAACGCCGTGAACAATAGTTACATCACGGAAAGCAAGCAGTGACGTATTATTATTGTGTACAACCTCGATGGAGTGAAGAAACCGTTCATCAACTAGTTTACTATATCGAGATTCTATTTATGTACTTGTCGAGGTATACGAGTAAAATATTTTTTTATATAAAAAAAAACTAAACGTGTTTCGAAGACAACCGTGGTTACTTTTTTCCATTGCACTTTTGCAAGGAATAAGTGGAACCAATCAAACCTGAAAAAAATTCCATTTGCGTAGAAATTCTGATATAGAAAAGGGGACCCTGAACCACACCGTACGTACGCCACTGATCCTGTACTTAAGTTTCTTTATCGATGATTGAGCTATCATTGGACTATTTCACTTGTAAAATTTGTTCCTTGCAGCTCCCTCTGTTATTGAGTAATCATAGTAATCATCATCAATTCAGAAAAAAAAAACAAGTTTATCGAAATCACCTTTTTCAGGGCCTACGTTTGTTTGATCATTTTTTGTTTTAAATCAGTTTTTTTTGCAAAATCTTAGTCCTAATCAAAAAACCAAGAACACCCTTCATAAAATAAAACACTCGGGAATATGACGTAATTCATAGTAAGCTGTGGATGGTTGTTGTCAAGAATGCCCAAAAAAATTGCTGCCTTGGTTCCTTTGCTGCTAATGTCAGTGAAACCCTACTATTTAAGGGCTTGAGACAAAAACTATGCATCGAAAAAAATCCTTATAAAAGATTTACAAATTCAAACTTGAACACTTGTGGGTATTTACAAGAAAGCAAAATAAACTTGTAAGCAGTTTGTACCTAAAATTTTAATCATTGATGAAAACCGATGCAACAGCAAATAGGCTATTTTTCACATACATCAGTAATTTGATAGATTAGATAGATTTGATTTGATATTTGATTTGATTTATTTTACTGAAAAAATTATATTACATATTTTATTTAATCTCAGAGCGACTTCGCTGAATAGTTTAATCAGTTAATTACTCTAAATAAGTAGGTCTGCTATAGAAGACTCCATACTCCGTTCTTTCAGCTGCGCTACTGTTTCGCCGGGCGAAATCCCAAACCAATATATTACTTCGAATTCTTATCAAGACCGCGCGTTGTAGAAAGCGGAAACAACATCGGCGGGTTCCCAAATCGAAATGGATTATTGATGTTTCCAAACGGGCATGGTTTAAGTGATTGTATTGTGATGCGATATACCTATATATGCTACCAAATCCAAACGCTTTGAATAAGACGTAGAACGTGGAGGGAATTCGTGTCTGCGTGATACATTGCGACATATAGATTTAGAAGTATTCCACCATGTTACGCCGCCAGTATCTAATGGCAGGATGTTGTGAGATGAGCAGGATGAGTGAGATCCACGAGGACGTAGATATGCAACAGGGAATTCACACTTTTTAGGATATCAAGGTTTTTTTCGATGCATAGTTTTTTCTGAATCCCTTAAAACGCGTTTCATTTTTTTACATCAAAGAGTAACTATCTACAGCTTACTATATACCATCCCTGCAACATCCCTTTAATGTGTTGGGACAGATATGATTGTAGAAGATATGGCACATAAAACTACAAAAAGTGGTGTATCCCCGAGAACCCAGTTCATGTTCGATTTACTTGTGATGTTGATTACCTGCAATATCCCACTTACCATACTAGAGAAGAAGTAATTCAGAGAGTTCAGAGTACGTACCTACGTAAGTATCACATCTGAATTAAAAAATAAGAGATTATGGTTATGTGTTGATGAAACAACAGATCGTAAGAAACATTCTATTGTGAATGTTCTAGTACGTGTAATGGACTCGACTAAACCGATATCTCCACTGTTACTGACCAGCAAAAGACTACAAAAGTGTACTGCCGAAGTAATTACGCGTGTGATACTTATGACGTTAGAAAACTTTCAACTGTTAACCAGTCAAGTATTACTGTTTGCGCACGCGTGTTTTTTTTTTTTTGGTATTAGAAATTGTTTTTCAGAACTAGGCGCATTAATATTAAGTACAAAAAAAGTGTTTCTCAAATCACCTAAGCGTCTTCGAGCATTTCACACACAGTGTCCCGGTGTTTCTGAACCACCACAGCCTATTATCACGCGCTGGGGAACTTGGCTAGAGGCAGCTTTTTATTATGCTAAATATTTCACACAAATAAAACCTGTGCTACTACAATTCAATCCTAAAGAGACAGCTGCTATTAAGGAAAGTCAGATGCCATTTCAAAATATTTCGTTAGAAAGAGATTTAAAAACTATTCATGACAATTATATAGGATTACATGCTGCAATAACAAGATTAGAAAATACTGCTCTACCTGTAGCGCAATCACTGCAAATAATGGATGATGTAAATACACTGTTACAAATTATAAGTGACTCTAGAAATGACAATGTGAGAGAAAAGTGTGACAGAGTGTTGAAGACAAATCCCGATTTTATAATATTGGGACAAATTTATGACGGTCTATCTACGGTGCCATTTTCTGAGTGCAGGGATTTAATTAATTATGCCTATATTACCTCCGTAGATGTGGAACGATCGTTTTCAAAATATAAACACATTTTTTCATCTCGGCGAACGTCACTTTTGGACACAACTGTAGAAACATACCTGATGGTATAAAGTTTTCACACATCTAAACGTAAATAACAGGGTAAGTTTAACACATCTCTTTATAAATTGCAACAGTTTATTGTTTTCATGAATTTTGTTTTTGCACATACAAGTAGTAAGTAGTATGACGCGTACGGTTATGGCCCGCCACCCGGATCTGCCGGCTTTAGTCATATTCCCGAGTATATTATTTTATATAGGGTGTCCCAGGTTTTTTGAGCAGAACTTTTATATTTATTTGATAGGATTTTGCAGAAAAAGTGATTTTGAGAAAAAAATCATATGACGTAGGTTCTAAAACGTTATGAAAAAGTTATGAGAGCTGTCAACAATGACAAAAAAAATATTTTTTACGTCTACTTGACACTTACTGAAATGTTTTAATAAACTCTAAAAACTCTATATCAAAAGATGTAAGTAAGAAAATAAATGGCATGACGTGTTTAAAAGTGACAAATGACATTGTGCTCAGAACGGTAATTCAAATCAAAACAGGTGAAAATAAACATGACGTATAATTAAAGATTTGGAAAGGAGGTATTTCAAACAAATGAAAGACATCAAAGAAGGCGGTATTGTTATAAAATGCAAAACCAAGGAGGAACAAGAAATAATTAAAAAAGCAGCGGAAAAAAAATTAAAAAATTATCATATATCAGCACCATCTCTGAAAAATCCATGTATTAAAATTATTGATATAGAAGAAAATTATGAGGCCGAACAGTTAGTAGATTGTATAACTAAGCAAAATGCATATGTCTTACATAATCAATTCAAAATGGAAGTAAAAGCTTTTAAGAAAATGAAAACAAAGTATATGGCAATTGTAGAATGTGATCCTATTACATTTAAGAAAGTAACCGAAGAAAAGTATTTATACATTAATTGGTCCAGATGTAGGATCTTTGAATATATTGGACTATTTAGATGCTTCAAGTGTGGGGGTTTTAATCATCATGCAGAGAAATGTACAAAAGAAGAAAGGTGCTTAAAGTGTTTACAAAGTGGGCACAAAGCAGAGAAATGTGAAAGTGAAACAGTGAAATGTGCGAATTGTTTAGATATAAAATTGAAATCGAAATTAGATATAAATGTCCATCATTCTATTTTTTGACACATCTTGTCCTGTATACATAAAAAAAGTTGAAGTAGAAAAGCAAAAGATTAAACAAGCTGTTGATGACTAGCAATTAAATAAAGGCAATAATAAAAATAAAAGCAATAGTAATAAAGTGAAGGATATAAGGAAATTTAAAATAATGCATCTTAATATACAGTGTGTCAAAAATAAAATCGAGGAACTGGAAATGCTTTTAACATTTTACGAGGTCGATGTTGTATGTCTGATAGAGCATTGGCTCAAATTGTCAGAAATTAATGCAATAAAAATAAATGGGTATATAAGAGCCGCGATATATTGCAGAAATCAATATAAAAATGGGGGTGTTGCAATATTTTACAAGAACCAATAGTGGATTTAGTGTTAAAGAATGTAACAATATTATTAATTATTCAGTCGAAAAAGATATAGAAATAGTTGGGGTCGAAATAAAATATAAAAAACAGTCTATTAAATTATTAGCGATGTACAGATCACCTCAAGGTGATTTTAACAAATTTTCTAGAATAATAGATACTGTATTAAGTCAAACTGTAAATAATCATTTTGTTGTAGTGTGTGGTGATTTGAATATAGACTATCTTTCAAACTCTAAAGAGAAATTTGAGTTAAATGACATATTTCAGACATACAATTTAAATATGACAATAACTGAACCAACCAGAATAGCTCATGACAGTGCTACCTGTATCGACTATATGTGTGTAAATTCTTTTGATAATCATAATATTTCTTGTAAAATTGTAAACAGTGGTATATCAGATCACACTTTACAGTTGCTGGAGTGTGAATTCAACTTAGGCAATAATGATAGTAAACATGTTTATACTCGTTTTTATAATGCACAAAATTATGATCAGTTTTTTTATCGATTAAATAATGAAACTTGGGAAGATGTGTATAAAGCAGAAACAGTGGAAGATCGTTATTCAAATTTTGTTAATATATTAACTTATCATCATGAAATTAGTTTTCCATCAGTAAAAATAAAAAATATTACGGCAATAAACAATAAATGGGTAACTCAAGGCATTAAAATATCTTCACAAAAACTAAAACTACTGTATCAAGTAAAGACGCACTCAAATAATTCGAATGATACAAATTTCTATAATGAATATAAAAAAAATATATAAGAAAGTATTAACTGCAGCTAAAAAACTTTACAATGATTCAGTCTATATCAAAGCAAATAATAAATCAAAAGCAGTTTGGTCCATTATAAATAATAATTTAACAACGAGCAATATAAAAAAACAAATAGAGGAAATAAAAATAAATAATAGTTTAGTTACTGATCCATATGTAATCGCCCAGCATTTAAATAATTATTTTGTAGAACTACCAACTAAACTAAATGATGAATTAGGTGATAATACCCCGGAGATTAATACCAAAAACAAAAATTATCCCACTTTGTTCTTAAAACCTGTTACGGAAACCGAAGTTTATAATGTTATAATGCAACTAAAAAATAAGAATTCTTCTGGATTAGATAACTTGAGTTCTAATTTAATAAAACAATCTGTTAACTATTTGGTGTACCCCTTAACTCATTTAATAAATTTATCTCTCTCACATGGTATATTTCCTACAGTTTTAAAGACGGCAAAAGTTATACCATTGTATAAAAAAGGAGATGTTACATTAGCTGAAAATTACAGACCAGTGGCTTTATTGTCAACTCTGTCAAAAATACTAGAGCGTGTTGTATTTAATCGAATTATTGAGTTTGCAAATAAATATGATATTATCTCTAAATCACAGCATGGTTTTAGGAAGAAACTATCAACAGAAACTGCTATTATGTCATTTTTAAATAAATTAGGTGATAACTTAGATCAGAAAAATAAATGTGTCGGATTATTTATGGATTTGAGTAAAGCATTTGATTTAGTAAATCATGAAATCCTTATTAACAAATTAAAACATTATGGGCTTAGAGGTAAAGTAGGTGAATGGTTAACATCATACCTTACAAATCGAACTCAAATAGTGGAAGTAAATAAAGTGCACTCTGAAAGATTAAATTTGCGTTTTGGTGTTCCTCAAGGATCAGTTCTTGGTCCCCTATTATTTTTTATTATATGTTAATGATTTGCCAGATTTCTTTAATGACTATTTGATAATGTTTGCAGATGATAACTCTTATTTATGTGCTAGGAAAGATTTGGAAGACGTTTTATTTGATATGAAAATTGCCTTAAATAAATTCGCTAATCATTTCAAATCAAATAGATTGTTTCTAAACATTGGAAAAACTGTATTCATCATATTTTCTCCGCGACGTTCTACATATGAAAAAAGTTATCTTATGAAAACTGGTGGCAAAACTATACAACAAGTAAGTTCTACTAAATTTTTAGGAATATATATAGATAATGCACTAAACTGGCAGGTACATGTTAATGCATTGGCCAAACAACTTTCTTCCACGTGTTACGCTTTGTACAGACTATCAAGATTAGCAAATAAACCAACTATATTGGGTTACTATCATGCTCATTTTATATCAAGAGCAAGTTATGGAATCATATTTTGGGGTTCTTCCTGTCATATACAAAGAATATTTAAACTTCAGAAAAAAGCAATTCGCTATATTCTGGGCGCACCTAAGAATTCACCCTGTAGAAACTTATTTAAAGAACTCAGTGTTCCAACATTAATAAATATATATATATTAGAAATTGTCATGTACATGAAAAATAATTTACACAAGTTTTTGCTAAACAACTTCAACCATAATTATGATACTAGAGAAAGTCAACAGTTAACTATTCCATTACATAACACCTCAAAATATGAGGAATGTCCAAAATATATGGGAATAAAGTTATACAACAAAATACCCAGTCATATAAAAATGTATTGAAAATATAAGGCAATTTAAAATCAAAATGAAACAATTTCTAATAGAGCATCCTTTCTATTCGATAGATGAATACTTAGATATATGCTAATTTATAAACAATGTCATAGATTAAGCCTCTGTGTTATGATTATTATGTCTTAATTTCTCAGATATCATAATTTTAACAGCTGTTTTAAAATTGTATTTATACTGTGTTTGTTAATTATTTGTTGTTTTTATTATTATTATTTATTAATTAGTAATTATTATTATAACATTTTCAGAGCATCAGTCTAAAAATATGCTCTATTCTCTGTAACTAATCCTATACCGAAATGGTCTCTTGGATAAATAAAATTTATTATTATTATTATTATTATTTCCGATTAAACCGGTGAATAATGATTGCCGACTGTGTGTCAATAAATCCAGATTTATGTCTAATACAATTCGGTGACGTTTACTTCATACACAATTGATTTTGGAGCTGACTACGTATACACAGGAACAGCCTACGTATATACAGTGTGACCACAAAAGTTGGCTTCATATGGGGAAAATTGTTATTAAATTTTTCGATAATCTATCCATAATTTTTCCGAAATAAGGTTATACCGCCATATTCATTCTCAATCTCATGTCAAATTTGAATTTAAAAAAAAAATCTAAACATCGAATTAAAGATAAAATATCGGAATAAGTTATTAAGAGAATTCTTTTTTCCAGAGATTTTACAATGTTTCGACTATTTCAGTGCTTCGATTTTTGCCTTCTTAAATTAAATTTCAAAATTTTTGAAAATTCATTTCTCTACCAACAGATTATTTATAATAGACATTAATTTAGTGTTATCACAATCGTGGCATAGGCTAATCATCACCGACCGAACAGTTGACTTCAACCAACCTGATATTGTGCTGATCAACAAGGAACAACGAAGAGGGATCATCATAGACATCGCAGTGCCATTTACCCAAAACATTCAAAACACTAAACGGAAGAAGATCGCGAAATACGAAAATTTCTCAATCGATCTGAAGCGCCTATGGAAACTAGAGAAGGTGGAGACATACTCCCTAGTGATTTTGGCAGAGGGAATCATGACCACCAGATTCACCAAGAACATCGCGGTATTAGGACTGTCTTATAATATTCTTGGAAATGGAAGGCAACATTATTACAAATATGTCTTATTGTAAGAACGATTTTGGGACGATGAATTTCATTCCCTCGCCTAAGCCTAATTTCTGCTGGAGGCTGGGATGAGATTTCAAGCCATCTGCAGCAGGAATGGGTGAATGTTTTCCAGCGTTTACGCTGGGAAGTGTGACTATAAAGTCGGCAAAACGTTAATAATAAGTTCGACTACAGTGTGGATGATGGAAAATTGGAAACATTGAAACTTTGGAATATTTTTCTGAAAATTTATTCACTTGTGCAAAATCGCAGGACAAACGTCTTCTGTTAATAAATCCTTCGGATATTTTTATCGGAAACTTGAGTATTGTTTTTTTTTCAAATTTCAAATTTGACATAGAAGCAATATGGCGCCATAACATTAGTGGAAAAATAAAGTACTTAAAACATGCACTAACACATCCGAATATTAGATTATCAAAAAATCTAATAATAATTTTCCTCCATGTGATTCCTACTTTCGTGGACACACTGTATACACTTGGTCTGCTCTACCCAAAGCCGGTGTCAATCGACTCAGCTCGTCGAGTGGATCACGAGTATATATAGATCACCACCAAAATGGATGATGTGTAAATTATTTCGTCTCTGAAAACAAAAAAGTTATGAGTGGGCTACATTCGCGAATCACCCGGTATTGTGCACGCGTGACTGCACTAAAAAGAACAGCAACCGTGTAATTAAAATCACGTCCAAACCAAACCTAATTCCCCTCCAGCCGCGACAACACAACAACAGCCTCCGTTGGCCCTTTGGAGCGCAATCAGCAAAAACTGCATTATCTCCACGTGTAATTTTAATGAGCGCCTCGCTCGCACTGGCGGCCTTACGCGAGCCGAAACAAAGCGCGTCGAAAATTACCGCCGACAGGAATATTAGTGCCGGCGCGGAAATAAAAGATTGAAACGGGGACCGAGGGTTCGTTTCCAGACGGGCAGTGTTTTCAAGTGGGGGAATTTCCCGTTTCCGGGGAATTTTCAATACAAAAAAGGAAAAAGCAACACCAAGAATAGCTTTACCCGCGAATTGCGCACCACAAACATAATAAAATCTAGAACGACCATATCCGAAATATATTACTCGTAAAGGGTGGGCCATCTATTGGTTTCTTTTTAAACTGAGTGTTATTTCTACATTGCCGACACTGACGCGCTTAACATTCGACATATATGTGGTGTCTAACCTCGCTGTAAGAAATGGATTGTTTTACGTTTGAACAACGTTGGGAAATACTGAAAAATTATTTCCAAAGTGAATGCTGTGTTGCAGAAACAGTGAGAAAATTGAGAAAAAAAATTGGAAAGTTCGTCCACGTGCTCGCACAAATAATTGCTGCTGTTGCCCAAAAGGTGCGTGAAAACCAAGAACCTCATCTCGTCGCAGAGCACAACTTAATGTCAGTCGAACTCTCTGAAGAGAATATTGCATAAAGACCTCGGATTATTTGTTTACAAGTTGCAACTTACTCAAGAGGTAAAGGAAAATGGCCACCCACTCCGTTATCGCTTCTCCGTGTGGGCTTTAAATGAGTTTGAAAAGGCGCCGATTTCAATCTAAAAATAATTTTTTCTGACGAAGCTCATTTTCATGGAGGACATGTTAATAAACAGAACTGTAGGATTTGGGGTTCCGAAAATCCACACATAGTCATAGAGATGCCAATGCATCCTGCAAGAGTGACTCTTTGGTGTGGGTTTTGGAGTGGTGGCATCATTGGCCCATACTTCTTTCAAAATGATGATTGTAACAGCGTTACAGTAAATGAAATGCGTTACAGAGACATGTTAACTGATTGTTTGTGGCCGCCATTAGACGATTTGGACTTGGACGAGCTTTGGGTCCAGCAGGATGGAGCAACGTGTCACACAAGCCGTGAAACAATCGCTCTTTTACACACTAAATTCGGTAACCGTGTTATCAACAGTTTTGGAGACATTAATTCGGCATCGCGCAGCTGCGATTTAACACCGTTGGACTATTTTTTATGAGGACATATTGGAGACCGTTGGTACTTCAACGATCCACAACCAATTGACACACTGAGGGAAAACATCAACGAGTTATTCGTGCAATATAGCCACAAATAATCGAAAATGTACTGCAAAATTGGATGAAAAAAATGCACTACTGCCAAGCCAGCCGCGGCGGACATTTAACTGAAATTGTTTTACTAAATAATGGGAAGGCATACTTTCTTGAATAAAGTAACAATCATTTAAGTATTCAACGATGTAGTTTTAATAACAATTTTAAAAAAGAAACCATCTGCTGGCCCACCCTATAGTTATCAATGACATGTACAATCAACGACATAAATTTTTCAAGCAAGCAAAGGACCTAAATTTACCTACATACATCATATTTACATATTATACGCTGTCTCATAAAGTAATTGGTTACTTTTAAAGATTTATTTACATAAATAAACTAATAAGTAGAGCTCGGAGGTTAATAGTCAGCACTATCACTATCAGCGACGTTACATATGATGGTGATTGCTGCAGCCCAATTAATCGGCAGAGGAACCATAGTCACAAGACATAGACACGGTAGACAAGACATAGACACGGTAGCCGACGCTATAGTGCATTAGTTCCGAACCTGGGGTAAAATAAACTTTTGTTGGAGGTAATCAAGGGGTGATAATTACGCTGAGGTTTTTTCGTAGGACCTAGCGACGGCCAGTACTGAGAAGAGGGCGCAGCAAAATTGAGGTTTTATGGAAATCTAGTGGGAGCAAAATGGATATCGGATTCGTATTCAGCGCATCAAAATACATAGAATTGACATGTCAGACCTCGGGTTCAGAATTTTTTTGTTTGTGTGTGCCGGTGTAATTCTAAAATGTCCCCTAGTATAAACATTAGACGGGCAGTTAATTTTGAAGAAACGGGTCTCACCCCCTGAATGTCTTCGTTTTTATGCAAACTGAAAGGTGAGGTGGTTTGGAGCGAAAAAAAAAATTGTTTTAACCTGCCCTGTACGAGGATTTGAGTGTTTTTATGATTTTTCGGCACCGGATTTGTCTAAAACGACTTTCTTCGATACTATTGACACATAGCCGAAAAAAATGCTGAGGAAACCTATATCCGATGTAAAATTTACCGGGAAACACGATCCCGCCAGTAGTTTTGCAATATTTCATCAAGTTTTCCCGGAAAATTTGGAAAACCGATTTTTACGAAAAAACTCTCTATACTATATCTCTATACTATACGCTTAAAAACCTTTCGAATTTCGACAGAATACTCTTCGATATTTATACTTTGACCTGATATCAGTTGGAAATGTGTACTCCTCAATCAGAACCGAATTTCACTGGAAAATAAAGTTAAAACTGCTGAATTTCTGCATGAAGATCTAGCTTACTTTATTTCTCAAAAATAGTTTCAGGTGAATGCAGTGATAATATAAAGCTTTAGGAATCCAGCGACACTGGGCGAGAGCTGAATCAAATAATAAAACGGCAACCAATATGAAATTATTGTACATAAACATTTGGTAATTTTTATTCGAACAAACTATCAGTAATCAATACAGATCAGTAACTAGTGATGCTTTATCAGCTGTCGGAAATATTCTACGGTATTCTTTGACCACCTGAAGAATATACTGTCTCTGCTCTTCGTCATTTGTCAATATTTTATTGTAGTCACTCATCAACTTTATAGCCCGTTCATAGCCCGTTACTGCATTACGGTCAATTTTAATTTTCTTTTCTAGTGAAATTCGGTTCTGATTGAGGAGTACACATTTCTAACTGATATCAGATCAAAGTACATATATCGAAGAGTATTCTGTCGAAATTCGAAAGGTTTTTATCCGGATTTATCCCGGAAAATTTTACATCGGATATGGGTTTTCTCGGCATTTTTCGAGGCCGAGGAAAGTTTCGCTCCAAACCACCTCACCTTTCATTTTGCATAAAAACGAAGACATTCAGGGGGTGAGACTCGTTTCTTCAAAATTAACTGCCAATCTAATACACTTAATCTCCTATCACTCAAAAACCAAAACTTTAAACTAGTCACACATCCATTTGGAAAAGAACTAATTGGAAATTCTCGCATCTCGTGTAAAATGTAATTGAGTCAACAACAAAGCATATCCCCCAGTGATTCGTCTCGAGCTAGAGAAATCCTTCCTTACCTAAAGTTCCTTCTCGCATCATTTCTTATATATAGATACAGTAAACTTCCACTAATTTCGTTTGTTTCAAATTGCACAGAAATATTTTGCATTTCGTTTACAGTTACGAATACAGCGGCTTTGCTACCAAACAATTTAAGTTCGCAACTGCTCACAGCGCTGGTATTTTTCTACCTAATGCTAGCTCTCAAACTCGAGTTTCAGGTTAGTTTCCGTGTAACGAGCAGCACCGCACAGTTGTTTCTAGAACTAAATTTCAACTGAACTTTAAAATTGGTTATTCGATTTAATCTGTTTGAAAAAGTAGATTCGAATATCAGCAGAAGAAAATATTTACATAAACGTAACCAAGCAAATTAACATTACACTTAATGACCAAAAAACATTAAATTTTTTTTTTGATCATGGAGTAAATATAGAATATTTTCATTCCTGTGTATTTTCATAATGTGTTCGGAAAGTTTCGAATATTTCGGAAATGTATGAAAATTTGAATTTTTATTTTGTACCATCATTTCCTTTCTATGTTATTTTGTTATTATTATATCTTTAAGGAAAATTAAATTTTGCTAAAACCATGAGAAAACAAAGTTTTTATATTCACATGGCAATTATGAAATAAATATCACAAACACTCTTGCGGGGCTCCCTCCATCGGATTCTAGAAAAATGCAGAATTTAAATTAAATTATTCTGTAGTTCCAAATAAAAGCTTCTGTAAGTTGTTAGCTGAAACTACAAATAGAAGAAACACAATATTCTACCCAAATAACTACTGAATATAATATGAGTCAGAAAGAGAAGTTATGGGGCTATTGAGCCTGATAATTCTGATTCTCGGACCCTCAGAGCTATGGGGTTATTGGGTTTGCCTTAAACCCAATAACACGAACCCTCCGAGATATGTGGTTTCTATTTTCTCAGTTGCAGATTCTCGGGCTATTGGGTTATTGGGTTTAAAGGTGTGGAGTCATAGGGTAGTGTTGTTCATTCTGGGTTTCGGTTATCCGTAAATTGATTCTTATAAGGAAAAATTCATAATCTCTCGCTTTATTCTATAGCACGATTCTGTCAAATAAATTCAAATAAACGGTAAAATTGAGGATTTTAAACCAACGAACTACGACGTGATGGACTTAAACAAACTACGGATTCGGATTTAGTATCTTCTATAATTACCACTTTTTTGTGTGTCCATCACTGTCGGCGGTGTAAACAGGTCGACCGCCGCATTGAAAACAATTGTTTGTCGCAAGTTAGTCGCATAGTTAGTAGAGATAATTGAACATTACAAGGATTGCAATAGGAATTACAATAGGCGAATCACATATTTTATGTATTCCTTGCAATTGTCGATATATATATTTAGTGATCGCCGAGAGTGTAAAAGATATTTAGATTCCAATATCCATCAGAAAAATATACCTGGTACAGTTAGAAAAGAGGAACATGGTTTGATTTGTGCATAATGTTTTGCGCATGTAGCCTTGCGTGGAACGTGGTCGACGATATTTACTTTAGACGTTTTTTTTGCCAAATATGTATCCGATTTTCCATTCCCATACAGTGCGTAAGCGATATTTACAAAAGACATATCAACGTGTCATGGGAAATATCAAAGAAGACATATGTAATAAATTTCTGTGGCTGACAGTGGGCCAAACAACGCGACTTTGCGATAATAAGATCGGTAATACAACCATATACACAGGCCAAATCACTCACGTTTAACGAGAATAAATGCAGAAAGACTACTGGTCGTGGCAACGTACGCTCAAACAAGACAGTCGTTGTTTCTGAATAACACAAGCAATATGTATGTACATACATTATTAACACATATTTTTGATCTCTCATACATATGTTATCGTCAATAGCATGACGAAGTCCGGCCATGCATTACAGCAGACGTTCGGAACCCTGAGTATTACTAATATACTTAATATTACTCTTATGGTACTTACTGGCCTCTAATGCTGGCTGACTGACAGTCTAAATTTAAACCTAATAATTCCCCAACACAACAATTTTAAATTGTCCTGATAGTGATTCTGTTTTTGTGTGTTGTCATGTACATGATGTGCTTTGTTCTGAATGATTGCGTCTGACAATAAGTGTATCGCTAAGATTTTTGTATACTGCTTAAAAAATGCATGTTAACAACTCTACATGAATTGTCACTTGTATACGTGTAAAGGCGAGAAGTATTAGGAAGAATTTAGGTAAGGATACCTTGTTAGTGATATTGCAGTGATAGGAAGTTGCTAGCCAGCCTCCTCTTGGATGGTCTTCAACCCTGATTGAGTAAGTTTTAATTGAGAAGTTCGAATATCAGAATTTACAGAGAAAACTTAATTCAAATATTCCGTGGTCACATTTGTTATCGTTGATTCAATATATGTATTATTCGGTGGGAGGAGCTATGGAGGGAAAAAAAGATGGTTAAGCAGCCAGATATACTGATTGATAAATATAAAATGAATGAAATGAGAATGAAACAATAGGCATAGTCTAATTAAGGAAGGCTTGCTTAAGTCAGGATTCACAAAAAGCACGAGATAAATACGTTTATTTCATTTACTTTTACCCAAAAACATCTATCTTGACCTTAATTAACTCTTAATTATATCATGACCACTTATGATATGTTTAGTGAAGAAAATTTTATATACAAAACTGTTATTGATGAATAATTTGAATACAATAGTCAATACCCAATACATTTTGATTCGCCAAGCTCCAGAAACGGCACCCAGAAGTCACAGGGGAATAGCTGCGCACCAGTACCGCTAAGATTAACACCCGGATAAGTGTACAGTAGAATTGGGTCTTTTGTAACAATCTGTCCTCAATGAATAAGTAAACGGATAGGCGGTCGGCATAACAAGGGTTAGAATCCTCCAGCGCTGCAAGCACATGTATAATCTAGCGAGGAGGATTTTTCATCAGAGGCAGGGAATCTAGCCCGCATACGTACGGGATAAGATCTTAAATAAAGCAATTAAAGTTGGTCGTGAACTCTCAGTCTTAGAACTGCGCAAGATACCCTGCAGGTAGTCGGATGTAGGTTAGTACACATCTCTTGCGGCGAAGGTCCCAAATGCACCTCCTTGTCTATCCTATGTGGTCCCTCGCGACTCCGCAATTAACAGGGTTGTAACGAGGTAGAGGGGAGAACTTTCATTGTTGTTACACGAAGCGGGAGGTTACGACAAAAGAGTACTTAGAAACTACGGGAAATCGAATTTGCACTCCGACTTATACTTCACTAAAACTCTGTTGCATTTACAGGGCACATAAGTTACAGAAGAAACAGTAGGTATTACCAGAATTTAGTTTTCGTCTTAATAGTCCAGTTACTCGGGATATTCACCTCCGAATTCTTTCGGACTGAACCGATTCACTTGAAATTTGGTGAGATGATAATAAAGTGCTTAAATAACAAAATTTATATAATGCCGATGTGTGCTTTTGCCCCAGGGATGGTTGCCACCCCTTCTCGTGGGTTGAAATTCCTTTTACTCAAAATAACCCCGGGAGTCGATAGAGGATCAAATTTTGAGCAACTTTTGTTCTATAAAGTTTTTTTTCTGACAATCAATACTTTCTGAGTTATTAGTGGTTGAAAAACTTGAGTTTTCATCGAAAAATGCCACGTTTTTTAACGATTTTTCACGAATAACTCAAAAAATGATGTCTCTAATCAAAAAAAGTGTACAGAACAAAAATGAAGCTTATAAAAAAACATAGATTCATTTTTTTTTATTATTCAAGGTGTAATAAAAAGAGAGATATGATCGGTGAAAGGAGACCTTTTTTTTGGGAATACTTGGATCAATGTTTTCAACGTTAAATTACGAGAAAAGGGTTTATTTTTCGGGGAAAATGATAGAGAAGTTTTTTTTAGTCCTTGAAAAAAATCTTCAAAATGAGTACTGATAAAAGTCATTTGCATGTAAATTTAGTGAGTTATAGCACATAAAAGTTAGAGTTTTCAACAAGCATTTTCGTTTTTTTTTTTTAAATTTCTGTAGGATGAAAATTGACGGAGATATTACCGATTAAAGTTCATGTCATGGTGTGAACACCACCTGTCCCGAGCCCTTCAACCCTTTACCTTTTAAAATTAAAAGGTACGTGGACTTTTTAATGTAGTTAATGATTTTTTAATTGTAGCCCTTGAAATTACCTTTAAAATGGCATATAATACATCTAGCAAATCTCAAAAATTAACCGACTTATTGAAGATAAACGAATGAAATTTTTGTAAGATAATTTCGCAGCGTGAGAAATATTAATATTTTGGAGCTCTTGGTAGCTAGTACATATATTAGAGTTGTAGATGAATAGTCTATACACAAACATACTCGCTCACCCAACAGCTATAGCTGTTCGCTTTGTCGAGACCAACGTGAGCACTTCCTAAAATGCCACGTTGGTTTGGACAAGGGGTGGTTTCTAG
The DNA here is from genome assembly GCA_029963805.1 of Aromia moschata. Lineage (NCBI taxonomy): Eukaryota > Metazoa > Arthropoda > Insecta > Coleoptera > Cerambycidae > Aromia > Aromia moschata. The sequence continues at coordinate 968,994 of JAPWTK010000067.1, forward strand.
GGGTTGAAAACGAAGTAAAGAACAAAACTTCTAATATATTTATTTTATACAATTTAACCAAATTTTTTTCCCGGAGAAGGTTTAAAATGTGGTTTTCTATTTTTTATAAGGGGTAGTTTTAACCCCCTTAAAATAAAAAAGCACACCTCGTCCATATATAACTTTTGAAAAGGAGGGTAAGACAAGCTTAAATCCAAAATTTCAGCAAAATCCATGCAGTCCGACAGATTTCGGAGGTAATGCACTATTTTCCGCCAGACTATAACTCCTGTTTTTTCTTATTTTTAGAAAAAAGTGTACCAAAAACGATTAGAGTAAAAGTTATCTATAACTATTGGATATTGTAATTTTTTCATCGATAACTTTAAATCTATTGGTCGTAAACCACATATATAATTGACATCGCCAAAATCAGTACTTTTCATTTCTTGATGATGTAACTCAGTAAATTCATTTATTTCATCAAATTCATTGAGTCAAGTTCTGAAACTTTTGTTATTAAGACAATTAAATTATTGTCATTGACTTAATACGTAATCTAAAAGGGAAAACTTGTAAAACAAAGAAATTGATCGAAATTCTATGTACCTCACATCGTATCTAAATGACTATGTTCCGAAATTGTTTGAAAATCCTGAAAAACATCCCATGTTGAATAAACCATCTGGCCATGAACTCTTCTACCATTTCTAAAGTAACTTTCGATCAAAAAAGCTTTTTTTGATCTGCTGTTATTACCATATTAGCAACTTCACAGTCTAAGTCAGTCTAAGAGCAATAATTCAAGCCATGGGGGATCTATTCCACGGCATACTTTTATGACATTTTTGATCTTGCGATGTGTAATAATTTCATTTGACCTATTTTTAATACTTACCCGTTTCAACCCTCCACTTTAAATTTACAGATTCTGTTATGTTATAAATGTGTAGCAAATTTGAAATATTTATCATGTATCGTTTGCGATTTACATAAAGACAATGTGTATTACTCCTATTTATCCCTTAATCGATGACGCCCTAAATCAGCTCGAGATTTTGTAATCGAACATTATGTGTTCATGTTGACGAGTTGTGTACACAACAAAGTTTTTTCGCTCAAACTTTGAATATTTCAGAAGACGTTTCGGATCATATTAAGTAGGCTCATTCAAGTAACAAACGTTTTTAAAAAGTTTTTAAGCCGTACTACGAGGTGTGTAAATTAAGTAATGAGACTGGCAACGTAGCGCCCGATCTAGCAACACTGGGGAGACAGGACCTTGAAGGGCATTAGGTTAACAAGTAATGCATCTTTGGTACAAGTTTATACTTATTAGAGTCACTTGTTTGTTCTTTGTGACTGTTTTCGTAAACCGCTTTATTCTAGTGCGTTTTAAAAAATGAGTGACATTAATTTTGAGCAACGGTGTGCTATAAGGTTTTGCTTCAGACTTGGACACAGCAAAACTTCAACACGCCTACGGAGACAGTGGTTTTCCAAGAGACCAGGTTTTTAAGTGGTTTAAGGCATTCTCAGAAGGAAAGAGGTCGATTGAAAATGAACCACGCACCAAAAGACCTTCATCTTCAACAACCGATGAAAAGTCGATAGAATACGGGATCTTGTGCATTCATATCGTCGGTTGACGACAAAAATGATCGGAGAAGAGTTAAATTTGAATCACACCACTGTTCATCAGATTTTGATTAAGGATGAGAAAAATCTGCGCAAAAATGATTCCAAAAAACCTTTCGCAGGAAGAAAAGATATCAGGAGATAAAGATGTGTTGCTTTTTGAAATCGATTGAAAATTATCCTCATTTTATGGAACGTGTCATTATTGGTGATGAGACTTGGGTATTTGAGTACGACCCGGAAACCAAGCGCCAAAGCATGGAGTGGCACACTTCAAGCTCTCCAAGACCCAAAAAATCAAGAGTGAGCAAGTTGAAGGTCAAATGCGTGCTGATTTGCTTTTTTGATAGCCAGGGAATTGTCCACAAAGAGTTTGTGCCTCCATGGTAAATAGTAAATCGACAATTTTACAGATATGTTCTTGAAAAACTTCGAAAAACGACCATGTGTGTGAGACCAAACATCAAGAACAACTGGATGTTGCATCACGACAATGCGCCTTGTCACACAACCATTTCAGTAAACCAGTGTTTAGCCAGTAAAAACATTCATGTGGCTCCTCAGCTCCTTATTCGCCTGATTTGAGTCTTTGAGACTTTTTCTCTTCCCGAGATTGAAAAAATCACCTCAAGATACGTCTTTTGGGATCATAAAACATTAAACGGTTAACGACCACTATTCTATTCAGTTATGAGTTCCAGACTGCTATGAGGAATGAAAGAACTGTCTCCAGCACTGTATGGTTTCCCAAGGAATTTGTTTTGAAGGAGACAATACTGAGTTGTCATTCTATTCGAATACAAAATTAAAAAAAAATCAGTCTCATTACTTAATTTACACACCTCGTATACTTCTACTTACTACTTGGATGTGAAAGTAATTAAAGAACCTGGTTCATATACGTGTGGGGTAAGATTTTAAATAACGCTATTACATATTTTATTATTCTAAATAAGTTGCCCGTAAGCTCGTGGACCTCATGAAACATGGCGCACGATACTCTCAGGTAGTGATTTGAAGACTACTATACATTTTTTGCGGCCAAAATACTAAATGCACATCCTTCTCTGGCCCCTTATGACTTCACAATTAGCAGGATATAGCGAGGGTAGAATGATGATCTTTCATTGTTGTTGTGTGAAGCGGGAGGTTACTGTAAAAGCACACTAGTAAATTACTTGACGAAAATCAAATTTGCACTCAGCTAACGCTCCACACTAAAACAAACGCGGGCGCAGTTGTAGTTAATGGTGCCACCTGATGAAAACAAATATTCACCTCGACCGAATAAATTTATTGTGATCTCAATTTATTGCGTAAAAATCGTTTTTCATGTATTACATTGACAGTTATTGATAATACATTGAACGGTTAATTACATATATAACAAGCTTGATTCATTACAACTGAGTAACCCCCAATTTTCTTTAATATTTTCATAGATCATGTAAATGAAAAAATGACAACATCAACATTTGGACACATCACAAAATAGTTTTCAATAAAATTTATGTTTAGATTACAACAAAGAAATATACTACTTATAAAAAGGAAAGAAACTCTGGGTAAATGAGGCAAAAAAATGAGGTAAATGAGGTAAATTAATTCCGTCTCAATAAGTTACCATACGGCAACGCAACACATAGGCAACTCGCGTAGCATGCTGTCTACTTTTGATTTGGGACTGGTAAACTTGGCGGAGATATTTGTGTCCATACCTTATTTCTAATGCTCCTACAATCCTGTAGTAATCGCTTTGCTGCTCTTCCAGGATGCTCTGTAAAATTTATAGAGTCTGAATGTTGAGACATATGACAAGCGAAGTAGCCATTTCTTGGGAAGTCCATCTGTTCGCTTTTGCAGCAGCCTCAAATTGGCTGCAGAATCTTCAATTCCTCATAACAGTGCTGGAACTCATATACTGGAATAACCTTCAGCCGGTCGGTTACAGCCGTTTGAATGTTTTCTGTGGTCCCGAAATGACGTCCCTTGAGGTGATTTTTCAATCTCGGGAATAGAAAAAAGTCACAAGGACTAAAGTCAGGCGAATAAGGTGGCTGAGGAGCCACAAGAATGTTTTTACTGACTAAAAACTCGTTTAGTGAAATGGCTGTGTGACAAGGCGCATTGTCGTGATGCAACATCCAGTTTAGTGGTTTAGATGTTTAGTCTCACACGCATGACCTTTTTTCGAAGTTTTTCAAGGTCTCTGTAAAAGTGTTGATGTAAGTACTGTTTGGCCTGGAGGCACAAACTTTTTTGTGGACAATTTTCTGGCTATCAGAACAGCAAATCAGCATGTATTTTATTTTCGACATGGTTGCTTTTTTTGGGTCTTGGAGAGCTTGAAGTGTGCCATTCCATGTTTTGGAGCTTGGTTTCCGGGTCGTACTCAAACACCCAAGTCTCATCACCAGTAAAATCTCTCTCATCACGATGTTCCGTAATTGGGGATCATTTTCAATCGATTCTAAAAAGTCAACACACCTTTCTCTCCTGATGTCCTTTTCTTAGTACGAAACGTTTTTTGGAACCATTTTTGCTCGCAAATTTTTCTCATCCCCAATTCGTTAGTCAAAATCTGATGATGAGTGGTGCGCTTCATTCATCCGACGATCTGCACGCACAAGATCCAGTACTCTTTCGATATTTTCATCGGTTCTTAGAGATGAAAGATTGAAGATTCATCCGCTGCGTGGTCCATCTTCTATCGACTCTCTTCCTTCTGAGAATGCCTTATACCACCGAAAAACCTTGACTCTTGAAAAAAAACACAGTTGTAAAAGTATCCGTTGCACTGTGTCCAAGTGTGAAGCAAACCCTGATAGCACACCGTTCAAAATGTAGCTCAAAATTAATGTCACTCATTTTTAAAACGTACTAGAAAAAAATCGGTTTACGCAAACAGTCACAAAGAATAAATAAATGACTCAAACAAGTTCAAACTTGTACTGAATGTGCATTACTTGTTAACCTACCGCCCTTCCAAGCCCCGTCTCCGCAGTGGTACTAGATCGGGCGCTAAGTAAGTTACAGGCTGCTAACATAAGTTGAATTCCTGAATCATAATTAGCAGATTTTGTTCAGTCAAATTTTTTTTGTGATTTTAAACACGCTTTACTTTTTTATTTTTACCTATCCCATTAGTTAAAAAAATATATTGGCAAAGTGTACAATTGTGTATTGGTATATGGTACTTTGTGAAAACCCGGATATACCAAACACGCCGAACACCTAAAATGGTTGAGAACCTCTGACCTAGTTACCTGTCATATATTATAGAGATAGGAAAGGTAGCTTAATTGCGGCATTGAATGCTGAAGCAGAGGACAGCGTACTCCTCGCTTGAGCGAACCACAATATTATCCAGTACATTTTCCCTTAATATCGCGCTCTAAAACATTCACGTAATACACGCGGAAGCCTAATCGAGCGCTTACCGAAAATGAAGAAGACTAAACTAACCCGCCTGAAATATTCAACACTTAATTAAATTATTCTTTGAATTTTAATAGGCACCCGGCATTCCGGAGCCGATATTAATACCTACAGAACTTATGAATTATCCCCCGTGAACCTCCAGCTAGCGCCGTCTTTGCCTTCCACGATAACTTCGTAATCTTGCGCTGGAAAGATTGAAATAAATTACGTTTTTAAAGCGGCTCACAGTGGGGCCGATTCCCGAAAAGGTGGCCAAAAAGTCGAAAAATGAAGTTTTAATTTTGTGTAATTTAAAGTACATAGATGTATAGAGAGTGATATGTCGAAGAACAATGGCATACCGTTAATATATTTGGATTTTGTAATGGAAAAAGTCAGCATAAAGATAACCTTTTATAACAAAAATGCGTCATTGACTATGGCCAAATATTAAAGTCTTTTAGCAATTTCGACGTCTTGACAACTAGATCTAAGAAATAAACAGGATTTTTTTTAATTGAACACTGTGTATATTTTTGCATAATTTTTATGTTATTATATTTTGTTTCAGATTTTATTTGAGAGCGGCGTATCTCATAAAAAAAGAATTATATTTTTGTCACAAAAATGTTAAAGATCGATTTTCATTAAAATTGTAAAGTTTTAATTATTTCCCTTTATATATTACCCTTTTATCTTCAAATAGGAATACTCTTAGTACATTATGTTCAACGAATTTTTGAAAATTACCGTTTTCAGTTGTACTAACCTGATTAAGGCACTAATCTCACGTACATAAATTAATTTTTTAAAGTTTTTTCTTCCAAAACATAGTACGTTTGAATAAAAATTCAGCGGCGACCCGTCATATGCCATTAAAAGCAGTGCTTAATGAAACATTAAACAATTGTGGGGATCAAAGTTATCGGTGTGCATACCGTACGGCTTTCAACGTGTTGGAAATTATGTC